>CAUYQG010190612.1:0-23868 GCA_963574415.1 Tarsius wallacei | reverse complement strand
AGTGTGTAACTTTGACCTTACAAAACACATTTTGCCAAAGTAAACTTTTGGGAACATAGAAAGACTTTCCTAAAATGGGAATGGTGGAGGCTGCCATTCATCTTGAGACAGTATGGGAACAGGCACTTGAAGCCATTCTCTCTCTCTCTCTGTCTGGGTGTGTGTGTGTGTGTCTCTCTCTCCCTTTGTCATTTCTCTTTCCCATGTTTCCCATGTTTCTATATATACAAATATATTTGTGTATCTGTGAATTTATACATTCACATATGTAGAGACATGAAAATCAGTCAAATTGTATTTGTGTTCCATCAACCAATAATATCAGAAACATGCCAATTAAGAAGCAAAAAATAACACCAACTAGCAAAATGGCAGCTTTAGACTCCACTTTAGTCTGATATGTGCACACCCACATGTAGTATAGTATAAGTGGCATATTGTGGCCATGATATTACTGATGGCCACAGGGCCACCCAAGCTTCTCCCAAGGTTGACATCATGTGTCCCTGAGTGGTATGGCACATCCCAGCCCCAGGATCTCCAGAAGATCAGGTTGCCACAGTCTAGATGCACGACTCAATTCACCACATTTTGATAATGGCCTTTGGATGGAGACCCACTGGGTCATCTGAACTCCCGAGTGTACCTGGCCTGTGCCCCCAGCCTTCTCCCAATACGTATCTTGTGAGGACATGGCCACAACCCCCCACCTGAGCTCCATGGTGCCCATGATGCATCTTTGATGGGAATTGGATGAAAGGAGGAGGTTAGCCTGGGAAAGCTGGTTAGCCTGCACCACCTGAAACCCCAACTTGCTGCCATGCTACGTGTTCTGTTGGTGACATTTACATGGAAGATATTTTTCATTTTCTATTTTAATGCTCACATTTTAGGTATCCCTTTACAAAAATCCAATTGGATATACTAAAAAATATTTGAGTTGTTAGGAATAATCTTTGAGGTTCATGTAAAAGTGGGCATATTTGGGAAGGGATTCCTCTTCCTGGAGGCTCTTCATTGTACCTGGCCTGTTTTCTTATTCTTTCTGCTTTTTAAATATCATAAAAAATTTCTATCTTACCAATTTTCTTTAGAGGTTCTATAATCAACTGATGATGATTACATGGCTGTGTCTCCTTTCTATTTTAGCTATATCTATTAAAATATCCTATTGAAAATGTTAAAATATTTTTGACTTCAACAAGAGTAATTCGTCTACTTATACTTAATATACTATATATTTTCTATTAATAATGTACAAATAATTTAAATCAATCTTATATTTGCATATTCGAGGTACTGGATTTACCAATTTATCATAGGCCACCCATTACATTTATACATTCTTAGTTTTTTTAATGTTAACTTCTGTATTAATTTTTTAAACAAATCTACCTTTTACCCCTCTTCTTTTGGAGATTTTATATTCATTGTCTGTTAGTTATCAACCTGGAAAATATAGCAGGTTTTAAAAACTAGTAAAAACTAGCAAAAACTTTTAAAAACTAGTAACAGTGTTATGATTTGATAGATTTAATCATTCCTGTACGATATGTTGGCACTCGAACAACAGTCTACTACCACTCTACCAACTTCTATCTGTATTAAAGTTTTGTTAATGTGAAGTGCACTGGTTATGAATTTATGTCTCAGTAAAACTTCACCCTGAGCACACTTCCGTGCACAATCCTAGGATCATGAACCAGAATACTATCTGTCCTGCCTTTTTACAGAAGTCGACTTACCCTCTACCAGTCACTCCCTCCAGTGAATGACCACACATCTACTTCCAAAAGGACAGACAAGTCTCAGCATCTTTTAAAATTTGATATAATTGAAGTAATATAGCAGTAACATGCTTTGTTTTAGAATTTTTGCTTCTTTTTCCAGACTGGGTGACAGAGTGAGACTCTGACTCAAATATGAATTTATAATATATGGGATGAATATCCACTTTCAAACTTCTTCAACCCAGATGTGTCAAACTGACCCAGCCACATAAAAGAAGGAAAGACCTTCAAGGTGGTGAAAATAACATGCTTAGACAAACCCCAAATTAACACCAAGATGTGTCTTGAACTCAAGATTCTTGCACACGTTTTTCTTATAACTTTTCTACTTATTTGCCTCTAAAACATCCAAGACACCCAGTAAAACCACCCATTTCTAGATCCAACCTAATAAGAACGTTTTTGTGGAACCTAAACTAAGGATTCATCAAAACATCACAGGTGGCCAGGTATGGTGGCTCATGCCTGTAATCCCAGCACTATGGGAGGCTGAGGCAGAACAATCATGAGGCCAGGAGTTCAAGTCTAGCCTGGGCAAGATAGTGAAACTTGTCTTTACAAAAATAAAAACTAGCCAGGCATGGTGGTGAACACTTATAACCCCAGTCACTCTGGAGACTGAGGGAGGACTTCTTGAATCTAGGAGCTATGATCACACCATGGCACATCTGTCTGAACAACACATGTCAAAGACATAAAATAAAATAAAACAAAATAAAAACTTCACAGGTCATTGCAGGTCTCACAGTTTCACCTTCTCTAAGGATTCTCCCACTCACTTAGGAAGGCAGGGGACAGAAGAACTGTCAGGAATCAGCTTGTGATCCTACACCCCTCATGGTGTTCTTGGAATGTTGCTTCTGGATCAGAGAAATCCTTCTTAGAGCAAATTGCGTGCCCAAGTTTGGAGGAAGGGCTCTCCTGTGACATATATTTAAAAATCTCTCAGTAAAGTCCACTTGAGTGGCTCAACCTGATTTCTGGAAGACCCTTCTATGGGTTTGGGGACTCAGACAAGGGGAAGCCTGGGGGCCCTCAACAATAGCTTCTCAGGGACAGGGTACTAGGGAGACAGTGAAGCTTTCCTGAGACAGAATCTTCAGGGAGAAGGGAGCCAGGCATGGGCTTTGCTCCTCTCAGAGAAATCCTGCTCTCAGAGTCAGCTGCTTTCTCTTCAGGAAAGAGCTTCCTTCCTTCCCCCTCCAATGTTTCTTAACCTTTCCCACATACCTGAATGAACCACAGATGGGTTAACAGTCTCTGTACCCACATCTCACACAGGACTTAGTATCTTTGGAAGTAGGACCCAGTCAGGAGTAGTTTTTGAAGCTCACTAGGTAATTTCAGTGTGCAGCCTTTTTTTTCCAGCTGTGGTCTAACTTTGTCATGCAGGCTGGAGTGCAGTGGCACCATTATGGCTCACCCCAGCCTCAACCTTCTGGGCTCAGGCAAATGCTTCTGTCTCAACCTATCCAGTAGTTGGGTCTACAGGCATGTGCCATCACACCTGGCTAATTTTTTTATTTTTGTAGAAATGAAGTCTTGCTATGTTGTCTAAGTAAGTCTTGAACTCCTGGGCTCAAGCAATCCTCTCACCTCGGCCTCCTAAAGTGCTGAGATTACAGGCATGAGGCACCATGTCTGGCCCAGCATGCAGCCGTATTAAGAATCTGTCGAAACTTCTGAAAAGAAGACATAAGAGCAGCCAACAGAGATATAAGAAAATGTTCAGCCACACTCATCATCAAGGAGATGCAAATCAAAACTACACTGAGATAGCACCTAACTCCATTTGTAATGGCCATCATCAATAACTCAAAAATAACAGAAGTTAGAGAGGATATGGCGAAAAGGGAACACTTCTACACTGCTGGTGGGAGTGTAAACTAGTTCAGCCTCTGTGGAAATCAGTGTGACGATTCCCCAAAAGTTCTAAAAATTGACCTTCCGTATGACCCTGTAATCCCCCTACTGGGAATATACATGGAAGAACTCAGGTCACCCTATAAAAAAGATACCTGCACACGTATGTTTATCACAGCATTGTTCACAATAGTAAGAACTACGAACAAACCGTGCTGCCCACAAAAAAGGACTGGATTTTTAAAAAGTGGTACATATACACAATGGAATACTACGCAGCCATAAAGAGCAAAATCATGAATTTCACAGCAACCTGGGTGGAATTTGACTTTATAATGCTGAGTGACCTCTCACAGAAACAAAGAACTGAGTATCACATGTTTTCACTCATAAGTGGACCTTGAACAACTACCATATTACTACAAGAAAAGGATTGAAAGGGGAGGGAAACTGTGGGGAGGGGGGAGAAAGGTGGGATTGACAGTAGTCACTATCTGCCTGGAGAAGAGGGGGCACACCTCGTTGATAAGGGTAGCTTCACGGTGAATATCTGTATACCTAGTCCTGAATTGTATCCCACAATTTTAAATAAAAATAAAAGAGAGAGAGAGAAAAAAGAACCAGTCCAGAGCAACCTTCAGTTCGCCCTCACACTCTGGGAGCTTTTCTGTTTTCTTAATAAATCCTCTTTCTAAAAAAAAAAATCAGTTAATTTTTGTCTCACCACACTTTAACCAACATATGAAACAACTGGGGTTGTTGCTGAACAGCAGATACGGAATTGGCAGGGCTGGTTTGTGTCTGAGAGTTCATTTTTCTTATGAGCTGTGGATACAAGTGTCATTTGTGGACACTGTGTGTGCCAAGGTCCTCGCTACTCGAGTAAATAAAATCCATTGATGGATAATAAAGTAAATTGGCCTGAAGTGATGAGGTAAACTCAACATTCCATAAAATATGTTATAATTTTATTCATATTAAAAACATCAGTTTGTAATAACTTTTATTTGAGTAGCTGGAACCACAGCTGCAGGTCACAATGCCAAGCTATTTTTTATTGATTGTAGAGATGAGATCTTGCCAGGTTTCCCAGGCTCTTCCTAAACTCCTGGACTCGGGAAGTCCTCCTCTGCCTTCAAAAGTACTGGGATGACAGGCGTGAGCCACTGCACCTGGCTATAATAACTTTTAATAATAAAATGAACAAGGTAAAATAATATTCCATAATTTTATTTAAAAAATTAGCCTATCATTCACTTCTGGTATAACAATGATAATAAGAACATGTCTATTATTTGCCAAGTGTCATTTATTAAAGTGCTTTACATAATTCATGCAAACAACTCCAACCTTGAGAATGTAGGTGCCCCAATTTACAGAGGAGGAAGAGACCTCATCACCATCACAGTGGAGATCAGTGTCAAAGTACCTTCATAAAATAACCTGAGGAATTCCCCATTTCTCTCTCTCTCTCTTTCTTTTTTAGATGAGGCCTGGCTCTTTCACTCAAGCTGGAATGCAGAGGTGCAATCATAGCTCAACTCAGCCTCCAAATCCTGGGCTCAAGCAATCCTCTAGCATCAGCCTCCAGAGTACCCAGGACTTACAGGTGTGCCACCATGCTCAGCTAATATTTTGATATTTTTGTGAAGATGAGGTCTTCCTATGTGGCCCAGGCTGGTCTCAAACTCCTGGGTTCAAGCGATCCTCCCTCCTTGGCCTCCCAAAGTGCTGGGGTTACAGGCGTGAGCCCTTGAGCCTAGCTAATTCCCATTTCTTAATACTCTGGAACAATGTGTAGGGTATGGAAATGCACTGTTTCTTAAATATTTGAATGAAGTCACTAATAAACCAAATTTTCCAAATAAAGTGCAATTCCCCATTTTCCAAGGCTAAGAGAGCTTGCTACCTAAATTCTCCCTCAGGATCAAAAGGTCTAACCTGGGAGAGGACACTGTTTGAGAGATGTGGAACTTCCACAACCACCATGGGCCCTGCCCAGAGCTACCCACTTTCAGTGTCTGCTCCTTACACAGATGGGTTTCAGAGTGCCCTCTTTACATTGTGTAAGCCTTTTTGCTTGCATTGGCTTGGTTTCTCCTCTAATTATATGTAACTTACTAGGACTTCATATGACAATTTCAGAAGCCCCACTTTTAATACAGGTTGTTTCCTCAGTGTCAACAGGTGGGGTCTGTCCTCTGATCTCAAGTACTGTCTGGGGCTTCCATTTACACATGCACCATAGCCAGGAGAGTGCTTGCTCCCTGCTAGTCAGCACCTATCTCTGTCCTCTGCTCAGCGGCTCAGTCCCTTACTGGTCACATTGGCTTGAGGCCATGCTATCCTGCCTGGAGGTGTCTCACTCTTCATCACTGTCCTCAGAGGAGGAGGAGACCATGAGGTCCTCATAGAGGACACTCCATGAGGTGTGGGAACCTCCACCCTCAGACTCCTTTAAGACATGAGGGCTCTGACCAGAAGGGGTAGGCTTCACAGCAAGATCAGATGAGGGAGCCATTCTGAACCTGGGGCTCTGCTGGCCTTTGAAGGCAACCTTGTTGGGCTTGCCTGGGACATGACAGGACTGTCCAGGTTGGATGACCCTTTTGTCTAGAGGTGAGCACAGGCAAGGTGAGCTGGGCAAAGGCTGAGGGCCAGCGCTGGGCTTCAGGGTTGCTGTCCTTGGGGGTACTGTCTTCGGAGCCACCTTGGTTGCTTGTTGAGGTCTAAGTCTACTTGTCCTGGGAGGAGGCTGGGGAGTCTGGACAGCCCTCTGATCAGGAGACTGAGTTCTCAGTGGGGTGTTTGGGAAGGAGTTGAGTCTTGCTTTTTTGGAGGGGGTCTGATAAGTCTGGGTGGGAACCTCAGCGGGCCTCCTGCCAGGTTGCTGAATTCTGAGATTGGAGACCTGTGCACACTTTTGTCTGACCGGCTGTGGACTGGGCTTTGAATCCACAGTAGAGTGCTTGCTATGTGCCTGACGCTTAAAGGCAAGACCCCTGGAAAGTGACTTTGTGGCAGGCTGGAGATCACCACAGGAAGACACCTTGGATCTGCTGGTTGCCGGCCTGAAGCTGAGAGTGGTGTCCCGGGAGGATATCATCAGAGCAGGATGGGAAGCATCAGTAACATTCCCCCCATGCCCATAGGTTTCTTGATAGCTGCCCAATTCAGGCTTTTCACCGTGTTTAGAGAGGCAGGATGATGTCATCTTTGGTATCTTGACAGGGGGTAGACTTGAGGGGCCAGGAGCCTGGGTGGGTCTCTTCCTGGTCGTCTGGACAGGCTGTGGCCTGGTAGGATGCTGTGGAGAAGGAGATCTCACGTTAGACACAGCACTGTTTACAGCGGGGAGCTCACACATTAACTACATCAAACAGAAATGGGGCAAAATAAACAGGTTGGGATAAAAGACAGTGACAGGATAATGCAATAAATAAAAAAAATAACAAATGCTTTGGAATTTCTTCTAAATCAGGACCCAAACAGAGGCAACCCAATATAAAGAGACTGTCATTTGAAATTAAATTTTACAGAAAAGATGTACAAATAGTCATTGAACATTCACAGAGATTTTCACTTCAAATGTCATCACGAGAAAAAAATATAATACCAATCTGATTTTCTTGCTGTCTATCAGATATGTCAATTAAAATGTTCTTTAAGGCCTGGTGCAGTGGCTCACTATATAAGTTCAGCACTTTGGGAGGCTGAGGCTGAAAGGTTTGCTTGAACCCAGGAACTTGAGATCAGGCTAGGCAACATAGCAAGACCCTGTCTTTAAAAAAATTCAAAAAAAAAAATAGCTGGGCATGGTGGCACACATCTGTAGGTCCAGTTACTGGGGAGGCTGGGGTGGAAGAGTGCCTTAGCTTGGGAGGTCAAGGCTGCAGTGAATGATGATCATGCCACTGCACACTAGCCTGGGTGACAGAGTGAGATTCTGACTCAAAAAAAGGCGATTAACTCAGAATACTGGATGTTCTCACTTATAAGTGGAAGCAAACCTCTGGGCACATATGGGTATATGTTTGGTAATGACAGACACTGGGGACTTCTAAAGAGGGGAAGGGAAAATAGAGTCGAAAACCTATCCATTGGATACCACGTTGCCCACCTGGGTGACAAGCTCAATAGATGCCCAGGCCTAAACATAGCACAATACACTCATGTAACAAGCTTGCACATGCACCGCTTGAACCTAAAATGATCTTAAAACATTTTTAAAGGTCTTTTATATAACGTAAGGTAAAGATCAGGAGAATGCAGTATTTCCCTACACAATGTGGAAATTGTGCATGGCACATGTCCTTTTACTGGGCAGTTTGGAAATACGTACAACAATTGAAAAGATGCCTTGTCTGCATGAAGGACCACAGAACGCATTTGATAAAACCATCACACACACAAGCACAGAAATGTCCCCAGCATCATCTTCAAACCAACTTGCAGATAACTGGACAAAAACAAAGATTCAGATACAGAAGCTGGAAACTGGAATAGGAGAAGCACACAAATAACACAGTTCTCTTGAGGGCAGCTGGAGTCTAATCATCATCCCCAGCATAAAGGGCCAAGTAGTAAAGCCAATAAAGGACCCCGGGAGACACATATCCCAGGGGCTGGGGTGAAACTCACCCGCAGGAAAGCACAGGGTTGTGCCGATTCCTTCCAGGTACTCTGTGCCTTCTCAGGGCACCTCCTGAGAGATGTCTGCTGAGGGCTTCCCTTCTGATGCTGCTCATGCCTGCAGAACAAATCATCTAATTTCTGGACCTGCCTGACTTTCCTTCCCTTCCACACTAGTGACTGGGAGCTGGACACCATCCTGGAGCCCAGTCCTAGCCCTTAATTGGGAGTGAGGGAGATGTTCAAGGCTTGGTGAACTTTGCCAAGGCCTATCCTGACTCATCTCAGAAGCAGCCCCTGTCTCCAGGAAGCTACCTCCCTTCCCTACCCTGGTCTGGGTTCTCTCCTTTCTTCCAGCCTCTATCACTGCTCTACCTGCCACATGCAATATGCCAAGGTGTCCCAGGGCCCCTCCCCTGAGTGATTCTCACAATAGAATGAGCTGAGTGTGGCCCCTAAAGTTAGAGGATTCTTGTCTGTTACTCTTTGGAGTTTTCCTGTCTGTGCCAAGACCACTGGATAGAGAGTAGCGGAAGACATATCTCCTCAGGTTGTGACATTCAAGAATCATCCCTGACCTACGGGATTCTCACCTTTGCCTGGGTTCTGTCACTGCACAGGTCTCCATCAGAGTAGTCTGGAGCTGCCAGGGCTTTGAAGGGATCAGGTTCTCCTTCTCCTTATTGGTGCCCAGGGGGTGGAGGGGAAGGGCCCCGCTCCAGGACTTCATGGGGCACCTGGTGCTCCTGGCCCTGTGCCCAAAAGCCCCGCAGTCCTGGCATTTTACCTGCAGGGGAGGAGGGGAATCCGTGAGGCCATGGCCATCACAAGCAGCTTGAGAGGTTAACACAAGGAGAGAGCTTTGGACATAGATATCAGCTTTGGGGAGGGGACACAGATCCATGGCCTATTAGTTGCCAGGACATCCAAGACCTTGTGGTCCTATCCAGAACCCATTTTTCAGAGGGATACAAGGAGGAAGGACTCTGGGTCTAAGGGTGATGGTGATGAGTCAGATAAATGCCAGGTTGGATGGGACCAGGCTCACAGGAGGAAGGCTGTTTCAGAGGATCTGAATGGTCCAGTCATCCGGGTAAGGACAGCAAAGAACAGAACAACCTTGGACAAGTGAGAATACCCGAGGCATAGACATGGGTTTCCCTGTCAAAACTGCGTGATCTGGGGTCCACACAGACCCCGTGGTTACCGAAAGCCCCGGGTCTCCACTTACTCTGGCCTCTTCCTTCTCCTCTGGTGGGGAAGCCCTCTGCCCCATTGGTCCCCTCTGTGGCTCCTCCAGGTTCCTGGCTCTCGAGGGTTCTTGAGGCTGATGATGGATGTAACCACTTGCCATTGGCTTTATGTTTGGGGGCTTCTGGTCAGTCTTATTCGTTTCTGGATTGTTGGATTTTCTAGTCACAAGAAAAAGACAAAAAGTTTCACAGACACCAGACACAAGGCCTTCATACCCTATTTCCCTAAGTAGGGATGGGAGGAACTCATTGACCACAGAATCACGTCCCCCATCACTGTCCTCTCATGAATCCATGTCCCATCTGTGCCATTTTGTGATCCTCTCCCAACATGACTGGCTCCCAGAATGAGACCCTGACTGGAAAAAGACCCTTGAGGTACAGATGATGGATTAGATCTGCACTCTTGCACAAAAGTATTCTGGGTTCTGAGGATTTGTCCAGTCACACCCTCAAGCTGAAGGCCTCTAACAAAACTTATCCAATTTCATCAATGGACAACCAACGTTATTGATTTTTTCCAACCCAGTTCTAGAAAGCCCACTGCTTTCACAGAATAACTTCTTACTCAGAAAATCCATCAGATGCTCAGAACAAGCTTTGACTTTTCACTCAATGAACACTTGTGATGTATCACACAACAGCCTGTAACACATGTTACTTTCCCACAGAAGCATGACATAGTCACACAAGGACAAGCAGTCTGAGGATGTCTGTGAAGCTGACATCTTCGTGCAAGTTCACATCAGCAACTGACACACAGAAGTCCACATCACAGAGAGGGACGCATGAGACAGAAGCCCCAAGCAAGTTCAAAAGTCGAAAGTCCACAATGTGCCCCCTGGGAATCCCTCAGGTCTTCCCCTGTTGCCCCCCGACATCTGTCTTACCTCTGCTCTTGGTCTCCGTGTCTTCGTGGAGCTCTGGGGGAACGGCCCACTGAAGTCTGGGATTTTTTATTCGAGACACAGCGGGCTGTCACATCTTCCCCTGGCCTCAGAGGAAATCGTAGCAAAACCTCCACAGAGGCAATAACTACCCACCTCTCTGTCATCAAATCAATCTGATAAAGAGAAAAGGGAATCATGATACAGTTGGTGTTATGCTAGCAGAATGAAGGGTTAGGGTAAGAGAAATAACAAACTCCTATTTCTGGAACTTTAAATAAGTTTTTTGGTAGAGACAGGGTTTTGCTATGCTGTCCATGCAGGTCTTGAATCCCTAAGCTCAAGCAATCCTCCGGCCTCAGTCTCCCAAAGTGCTGAGATTGCAGGTGTGAGCCACCACACCAGGTCCCAAGCCTTTTAATGGAACACTGAACAATCTGAAATTTCTTTATTCCATGGCCCATGATCACTGTGCTGTTGACATTCAAGTGACACCATGGGGGCAAAGTCAGGAGCGTTAGGGAAACCCTGCTGCTCCCCGTAGGAACCAAGTGACCATGGCACTTGCATTTGCCTGTGTTCACCTTGAGGGACGTGTGTCCACTTTAAGGGTTCAGTGCTATGTGCAGAGGTTTTTGAGCCCTGAATATCACCAGGTCATGGGAGGAGAGTCTGCTTCAGTGTCAACCCTGGACTTTGATTCTACCTCACGACACCTGCATCTCAGGTGACCCAGCATCTCCTGTACTCACATCTCTCTGTGGGATCCCACAGCGCTTCAACACCTGCTTCCCCTGCTCCATTGAGAGAGTGTTGGGGTCCATCTGTGTGGGTTCTGTCCCAGGAACTCCTTTTCCCTGTGGAGGGTAGAACATGAGACCACCGAATTCACCATGTCACCGGAGTGTCCCACATATAGGATGTAGTCTGTTTCCCTCACTCCCCATTTTGCCCATCATTGCCCACAATTCTTTCTCTCAAATAACACACACATCCTTCTCCTCCCAGGAACATAGAACTGATATGGATGAGAAACGTGATGATAGATAAATACAAAGTTTGTGCACTAGGCCAGGCGTGGTGACATGCCTGTCATCCCAGCACTTTGGGAGGCAGAGACAAGAGGATTGCCCGAGTCCAGCAGTTTGAGACCAGTCTGGGCAACTTGGTGAGACCTCATCTCTATAGTAAATTAAAAATGTATCCAAGTCTGGTGGCGTGCACTTGTAGTCTCAGCTACTCAGGATGCTGAGGTGGAAAGATCACCTGAGCCCAGGAGGTTGAGGCTGCAGCAGCCATGATCTTGCCACTGCACTCTAGCCTGATTGACAGAGTAAGATTCTGACCAAAAAAGTTTGTTAATTAGATTTGGTGTGTTTGGTGTACATGGAATGTAGATCCCTTATTTAGAGACCTTAATAAAAATACAGCATAAAACACTTGGAAAAATTGAGCATGCAATTGGCTTCAAGGAAAATTGAATATATTAGAAAACTTGATATTTGAAATCTCTACTTCTTTGTCAAAATTAGGTATAATTGCATTAATTAATTTATTTCTCATATTAAGAATGTTTCAAACGAGGCAATCCATTCCTTGAAATTCCTGAAATCCAATTCCTTGAGATCAATCAGATTCAAATAGAAATATAAAGTGCTAAGAAAATAAAAGATAAAGCACTTTTATCTCCAAGCCTATGAGCAGAGCAAAACCTGGGTCCAGGGAAAATGTCTTGGTCTAAATGACCACATTACTGGAGAAAGATAACATTTATAGAAAATGGTCATCTTGAGAAATTAGAGGCGGAAAAAAGATTACACGAGAAACAACAAGATGCAATTGGTTAATTGAAAAATAAATACCAGCTAATGGGAAAATAAATAGACTATACCAGGAAGTGTACTATTTCTTTGAAAACAGCAATAGAATGCATTCCCACAGGCTGTTATAAAAAGATAATAAAATATATCAATATAGATCTTATCAGAAAAAATAGAATACTAGACTGTCATAGGAACAGGAACAAAAGGATCAGGGAATGCTGTATCTATTGTGGTGCAAACCCATTTGAAAATGTACAATAAAGTGTGTTTTTTTTCAACTGCAAATTTAAGTAGAATAATTCTTGCCTTCACTGCTAGAACTGGACTTACAGTTTTTCCTTGACTTTGCCTATGGGCTCAGGTTCAGGGCTCTGAATTTTAATCAGCTTCTAACAAGTGTCAGTGAGCATATTGGAATAAAATATATGGGAACGAATCTTTTACTTACAAGCTCTCATTGCAATACACCAGATCTCCATAACTGCTCATCTACCACCCCACACAAATCAGGGTGCTGGGTGATCACACCTTGGAAATTGGGACTTTTACCTATGCATTAGAATTTCTTTTTTCTTTCGTTCTTTTATTTTTGAGTTAGGGGATCTCACTGTACTGCCCAGGCTGAAGTGTAGTGGCATGATCATGGCTCACCATAGCCTCAATCTCCTGGGTTCAGGCAATCCTTCCACCTCAGCTTTCCAATTAGCTGGGACTACAGGCATGAGCCACCATGCCTGAGTCCTCCTTTTTTTAAATTGTAGAGATGAGGTCTTGACATGTTTCTCAGGCTGACTACAAACTCCTGGGCTTAGGCAATCCTCTCACTTCGGCCTCCCAAAGTTCTAAGATTACAGGCATGAGTGACTGCACCTGGCCAGGATTTCTGAAATACATCTTTTATTTTTTTGAGTTGGAGTCTCATTTTGTTGCCCAGACTGGAGTGCAGTGGCATACTCCCAGCCACCGCAGCCTCGACCTGCTGGGCTCTGGCAATCCTTCTGCCTCAGCCTTCCAAGTAGCTGGAACTACAGGGGCACGCTACCATACCCAGTTAATTTTTTGATTTATTGTAGAGATGAGGTCTCGCCAAGTTGCCCAGGTGGGTCTCGAACCTGCGGACTCAGGCAATCCACTCACTTCAGCCAGAGGGCATCCAGGGTGTGGATGGGGCTCAGGGACTGAGAGGGATTTGGAGATCTGGGATCCAGGGGACATTTTCGATTGTGGATGAAGCATGACCTGGTCTCTTGTAAAGACGAGAGGCTGAATAAGGAGACAGGAGGTGTTCACAGCAATTCTCACAAAGATATTTGGGCATGAGGCCTATCAGGCTATTAAGGTGTGTTTCTTACACAAGGGCTTCCTGAATCCCTACTGTGTTGAAAGAAGGAAAGTGCTTTTCTACACTTCGAGGTCTTTCTGCCTGTGGGAATGGTGGTGGTGGGGAAAGAGGATACTGAGGCCAAAAAGGCATATATTCAACTCAGGCATAACTTCTCAAGATATTCTCATCAGAGGAAGGAGCCAGAGAACGAGGCAGAAGAAGTTAAATATTAGGAGACGATAAATATTAGTTTCTCAGACAAATGCTGTGCCCTGGGTCAATTGCTATATTCTATCATCCTCTACAAACACAATGGGTTTTTGTTATTGTTTTGGTTTTGCAGTCTATGAGGAATTCACTTGTTTCCAAAAAATCCATATGCTGATGTCCAGAAAAATTAGACAGGTTTATTTCAACTTGTTGTAAAGTTGAACTTCTGAAACTTATTCCTTGAAATATTTTTCTTTGCATTAATGCTTTATATCTCTACATTTGTATTAAAAACACACACACAAAGTTTCAGGTAGACAGAGAGAACAAGCTTTTGAGATCATTGCATGGAATAGTTACTAGAGTAGATAATAATACTGATAATGTATACTTCAAAATTGCTAAGAGAGTGAATGTCAAACGTTCCCCCCACAAAAAGTGCTCAGTATGTGAATGATGAGTTTGTTAATTACCTTGAATTAATCATTCCAGTGTATACATATATCACACCACAGTGTGCCCCAGACATAGACACAATTATTATTTGTCCATTAAAGTTTTTTTTTAAGTTCACACACAAATGAAGATGAAAATCTGCCAATGGCTGATTTTTGTCCCCTGTTCTTAAACTCACAATCATATATTTTTGACCCCATGGGACAAAGTATTTAAAGTTCAAAACTATCAATAACAGGCAGAAGGGATATCTTTGAGGGCAGCACTCAGGCTGGTGTCTTCAAAAGGGTCAACCACATCAACTGTCCTTGCCTCCTACAAAGTATCCAGCACCCATAGCTGGGCTGGAAGGGCAGATCTGCTGGGAAGATCTCACCAATTTCATACACCAGACGCTGGAAGCAAAGTTGAGGTTCAGAAGATGGAAATTGCTATCCTTTCCTTTCCTTTCCTTTCCTTTCCTTTCCTCTCCTCTCCTCTCCTTTCCTTCCCTTCTCTTCCCTTCTTATCTTTTCCACTCCCTCCCTCCCTCCTACTCTCCCTCTTTCTTTCATTCTCTCTCTTGCTCTTTCATTCTCTCTTCTTCCTTCCTTCCTTCCTTCCTTCTTTCTCTCTCTCTCCCTTCCTTCCTCCCACCTTCTTTCCTCCCTCCCTCCCTCCCTCCTTCCTTCTTTCCCTCCTTCCTTCCTTCCTTCCTTCCTTCCTAGCATCTCACTCTGTTACCCAGGAGTGCAGTGGTGCCATCATAGCTCACTGCAGCCTCAAGCTCCTAGGTGCTGGGATCCTCCAGTCTCAGGCTCCTGAGTAACTAGTACTTCAGGCACTCACAATCACTCTCAGCTATTTAAAAAAACATTTCCCTAGAAACAGGTCTGGCTATGTTACTCAGGCTGGTTTGAAACTTCTGGCTTCAAAGGATCCTCCTGCCTTAGCCTCCTGAGTCTCTGGGACTACAGACATGAGCCACCATGCCTGACTAATTTTTTAAAAAGGAATGGCTGGGCACAGTGGCTCATGACAATAATCCCAGCACTTTGGGAGGCTGAGGTGAGAGGACTGCCTGAGCCCACCGGTACAAAAAAGATATTGGGGTGGTGGTGGGTGGTTATATGTTGCCCAGGCTGGTCCCAAACTCCTGGCCTCAAGTGATCCTGTGGCCATGGCCTCCCATAGCTCTGGGATTACAGGCATGTGGATTTCTAGTAACCTGTCATGAGGAGGTTTCTTCCCCCTACAGGAGAGGTTGCACTTTCGCTGGCAGTTTTTGTGCTTAGTGACTTCTTGACAGCTTCCTCCTCCACCCTCGTGTGAGCTTGGGAGGGTAGGCGGTGTGAACCTCCTGTAGAGGCCTCAATGACCCTCTTCCTCTGGAACTGGAGAGCTGGAGGCATCATCCTGGTTGCGAACTAGCCTCCACCACGTTTTTAGAATTCAAAACTCTTTCTTCTCTATCTCTGATGTTCATGTTTAATGAAATGTTGTTTAACTACTGTACTGTGTCTCCTTTGATTCATATTCAAGAGATGGGTGGTTCACTTGAAAAACAAATTATCTTTGTGACTTATGCATTCATATGTGGAGAGTATTTAGAATGAGCTCCAGTACAAAGCAAATGTAAAAAAAGTTTTGTATCTCTTCTCCTCATTACTATTTTAATCCTTGTTATTCTCTAAAAATCTTGATTGGAAAGCCCTGCCTTGAATGTTTCCTCAGTCTATTAGCTCCAGACACTCAAAGTATCAACCACAGAGAAGCTATATTGGCATCACTGGAAGCAATATTGGCATCATCTGTTCCCACTCATGTCCCCTAAACAGGTTCTGCATTTTAGCATGTTCCCCAGGTCATTCTTACGTACATGAAAATATGAATGTGCGCTTCTAACACTTACCCTGATCTTTTCTGAGAAATGTACAAAACTTACTACATATGATAAAGAATAGCACTTAAATACATATACATGTAGATGTATGATAGATATCTGTGTTGCTTGCATGTTTGTATTTACTCTCAAAGAATATCATATGGACACTGTCCGTATGTGATTTCGTGGGTCTCAAGTGATTCTCTTTCCAGCAGTATCAAGGACAAAAATATAGAATGTGATGTTCTCAAAAAATTATTCAGTTGAATTAA
This sequence comes from Tarsius wallacei, assembly GCA_963574415.1. NCBI lineage: Eukaryota > Metazoa > Chordata > Mammalia > Primates > Tarsiidae > Tarsius > Tarsius wallacei. The sequence goes on along the minus strand of CAUYQG010190612.1, from coordinate 7,494 downwards.
TCAGATCATTGCTGATGACAAGAATCAGTTCTTACAACTCTTTTCTTTCATCTTGGGACAAGATAGAACATTTCCCCTAGAATCATTGGTGCATGGGCTCTGTTCAACCCTAAACTGGGGTACAGTAGACATCTGTAAGAGTGGGAGACAGAGTGACAGTGGACCTAGGCTGTGCTGGAGCCTCTGGTATCAACTGTACTCGAGACTGAAGCTGGTAGGACTGGGAATCACTCCAGTTTGCCTTCAGAGCTCCAGAAAGGTTGGATCTGCTGTGTTCTCATCAGTGATGGACTCTAAGAACTCACTTTGCCTCAGATTGTTTTTTTGTACATGATTCCTTCCTCTTATACTTTCTTCCCAATTCTGGAAACCCATGCTCTTTCTGACTACATTCCTAGATGTTCCTGGACATCACAGCTTCAAAGAAAAGACACTTTTGGCCTATGCATACCAGATTCCAGGTTGTCTTCAGAGAAGGGCCTCTGATGGGGTGAAAGTGAGATGCTACTGATGGAGAACATGGTCTGAGAAGGTAGGAGGGACAAGGCCTTGTATTCTTCACAACACTGTTTCCCTTTCCATTTTCTTCCCTACGAATTCTCCCTCTTCTGTCAACTACAAGCTCTACTGCAACCCAGGAACTACATGAGCCCTGGTGGGAAAAGTCCACCAGGAGAGAAGAAGAGGAGACCCATTAGCTTTGGGAGGACAAAGCAGGTGCCGTGCTACCTCACTTTTTTTCAAACAAACTCTGCAAGAAAAGAAAATAGGAGTCCTGATGTCACATGGTCAAGGAGGGAGCAAAGAGTTCCTATTTTAGCTTAGAAGAATTTTTTTTTGGAGATGCACTCCTTGAGATTAGACTTTGAGAAGCCTTAGCAAGGGAATAGGAGTTAAACATTCTGTAAATATAATAGAAAGGTGAATGTACATGCATTCTGAACATGTTCCAAGCTATTTCACTGTAACCTTACAACATCCAGGACGAGTTCTGTCTCACAGGAGAAATCTGAGACTTAGACAGGTTCGGCACCTTGGCCAAAGTCAGAAGTCCTGCATCCATAACTGAAACATGGAGAGTGATGCCAGCATTTAGTGGGATGTTACATTCAACAACCATTGGCAAGGGCAAATTGGCAATTCTCCAGCCTCAGGAATAATGTGCATTCATGATGATGCAGCAGTCCCTTGTGTCAGAACCACCAAAATAAACTATGTGTGCACAAATCAGTGTGATCAATGATCTACATTCCCCGCTGTGATAGCAGGAGGCAGAATGGAGGATTATTTGTGACTTCCACTCTCCCCAGTGCCTTCCATCACCCCAACCTCCATCTTGTCCCTCCCGCATTCTTTATCACCTGGTGGTCTCCATCCCACCATCATTGTGACTTTTAGCCATCACCTGGACCTTCAGTCATCCAGCCCCCCGCATTCATTGGGCCCCTCTAGACTTCTACATTGAACCCCAACTATCAATGCCCTTTCTTGGCCTCTATAACCATTGTAGCCCCCATTCTGGAGAATTGTGGCAAGCTTTCTCCACCTTCCATTTCCCCCACACCTCCATCTTCCATGTTCCCCTCCTAGCCCCTAAATCGGATTCACGTTCCAATGATTTCACCCCATTTGCCATGGTCTCCATGCCCCTCATCTTCACATGTTCCAGACATCAATCTTCCAAAATCCTCAGCGTCTCTGATCTCCCACCCACCACCTACAACTCTCTAATCCCTGCCTATCCTCCTGAACCCTTTGGCCAGCTCATGCCACAATCCTCCCATTTCCTTCATCACATGCTTCCATTTGCCTCTTAGGGCTTGTGACACACCCTGTTCCCTCTAACATTTACACCTACCACCCTGGCCTTGAGTCACTGACTAGTCTTAGGACCTACACACCACACCTGTCATGCCTTTTCCTCCCCTTTCCTTTATTCTCCAAAGACCTTGTGTCCTGAGCCTTGACCCTGCTCTTCACCCATCTTTCCTTGTTATTTCTATATCCCCATCCTTTCCTTGTATCCCATGACCCCTTGCACCCCTAATCTCCCATGCCTTATGTCCCCCACATCTTTAGCCTCCTTGTACACTCTGCCTCTTAGCACCTTTATAACCTTCATGTGCTGTACCATCTGGGAAGCACCCACTGTGTGCCCTTCAAGCCCCTGTCCTCTCTCCCTCCATCCTAACCTCCCACTACACTCAAAGGCTCTCTGCCTTCTCCTCTGTCTTGTGTCCCCCTTGCCATGAGCCCTCATTGATACTCTGCTCTGTCACATACCTCTGCAACGTCAGACCCCAGCACTCCACCTTTTCCACTTAATGCCTTGACCTAAAGTAGCAACCTGCACATCATGTTTATATGTTGCACACAGTGATATCGTCCTCATGGATGGTTGCTAATTTGGAAGAAGGAGACAAGCTGGATCTATAAAAGAGGTGTGACATGCCACCATTTTTCATATGGGAATGAGGTGTCAGAACACACACACACCTGCTGACTCTGAGTGTGATTTTGAATGTGAGTGGGACTGTGTGAGTCTGTGTGAGTGCATGACACAGTGGGTGGGTTTGTATGGGAAATGTGTGTGAATGTGTGCTGTGATGGAATGTGTTCTGTGAGAAAGTCTAAGTGTGCAAGTGTATAGGACTGTGCCCATGATTTGTGTTGGTGTGCATGTATGTGTGTAAATCTGTATGTGTGTAAATCTGTGCGCATGTGAGTGTATGCCTGTGTATATCTCTGTATATGTGTACAGGTGCGGCCGTTTACCATAAGTATCTAATCTTTGACTTAGAAATTGAGAAACATTTGATAGTGGACCTAAATAGAAAGAACATTTGTCTGTAGAAAAACCCAAAGAATACAACTGAACTCATATTTTATATTTCCCAATTTCATACACAAGCAACCAGTGCTCATGCTTATTATGAAAAATTCAGCACAAAACAAGTGTAGAGGACAGTGGTAATCATCCAATGACCTTAAATTAAGTAAGTAGTATTTGCTTCTCTGGACTGAGCAAGGAATGGTTTGTTATCTGGTCCACAGAATCTAGATGTCCAAATCCATTGGCTCTGGATGTACGACATCAAGCTTGTGTGTGTGTGTGTGTGCGTGTGTGTGTGTGTGTGTGTTTAAATTTGTATCTTTTTGAAAATCCTTCCCAGATACTTTGTCTGGTTGCATTTCCCTACACATAATTTAATGACAACACACCTCAGCAGTTTGATGATTGAGAAAGAACTCTCTTTAGGGTAGAACTTCCTGGCAAAGCTGAGCTTCCAAGGGACACGTGAACCTCACTGCAGTGTCTCCCACGTCAGACCCCAGCATGTGCTGCTCCCTCCATGGGAGACCCTGGCTCTCTCTAGGGCTATGGAAAAGAAACAGTCTCTCCCAGACACTTTCAGGAGTGTCTGTTAGAGATGTTATAGAGAAACTTTCATTGTTTCTGTTGATTAGAGTTGGGGAAAAGATTTTTCTGAATTGTTTTCAATTCCCCAAGTCTGCATTGTCACTGCCAATTCAGATGAAGAGATAATTGCTGGTTTGAGGGAAAGGGAGGTTACAGAACCATAACCCATATCTCAGGGTCTGGCTATCTCCCCCCTCACTATGTGGAGGCTGCAACCTTCACATTGAGCCCACCATTTTGCCAGGAGGATGGAGTTGGGGGAATGTTTTCTATTCCAGTCTGAGAGACAGAGTCTGCAGGGAAGGGCATCTTCCAAGAGCCTGGGTACGTTTTCATATCAGAAAATGCGATTTTTCTGAATTTAAAACTGGTCTAGGGCCAACATAGAAAATAAGAATTATTCTGAAGCATGAGGTGAACTAATAAAGTCAGACAGGATGCTAAACCCCACACCAAATTCTGACGTCTCCTGAGATAATTCAGCATAATCCACAATGACCTGGACAGTTGTTGTTTAATAGTGAAGCCTGATTTCTTTCTTAAGGACTGTCATTCTTAAACCAATTTGCTGCTCAGCCTCCTTTACAGGAATCCTATACTAAAATGTCAGGATTAACAGGGACATGTCTCTCACACTACCATGCTTGTAATCAAGACTGTCTAATCTATGGGAACTATGTAATCTTGGGCAGAAACCGTATATCTGAATGACAGTTTTGCTGGAATAGAAATGTTTTTCCTAACTCCAAGAGTGTGAAGTGCTCAGTGGGGACAGTAATTGTGTCTCTACTGAAAAACAATCTATATTCTGTGAGCTCATTTTTCCTCTTGATCTTAGGGTAGCAGCATTTAAGGAAAAGGCAACTCTATGATAGTGGGTTAGAGAACAGCTGCCAGGCTCAGATGCATCCAGTGGTATGTTCTCTGCTTTAAAAGATCTCTAAAGCCAATGCCCAACTCTTTCAGTTCAATTTATAAAGTAAACAATATGCTCCCAGGAGAGTTTCCAAATTTGCATATTTGTTATATTTTGATTTAGTTAAACTCAAGTGTTGCCTCCAGGAGAATAATTTATTTAATTCAAATATTAATAGATCTAATTATGTGACCTAAACAGTGTAATAGTTTCACTTTCATCTTTGTCTATTTCACTCCATATTAGTGTTTCACGTCCTTCTGTCTAGGGCAAGACATGAGAGTATGATAGGTGTCATTATACCTTTGTCTCTGGCACAAAAGAAAAGGAGCACAACTTTTTTTTTCTTATTCTCATCCTAATATTGAGCCATTTCTGCATTCATTAAATCCAACTTGTCTTGACAAAGCTACCTATGCATTAAACTATAATCAATGCATCTTGAAAAACTGTATTAATTTGGACGCTGGCCAATAGAATACAATTTTACACAGAATGTAAAATTATCACATCAGAAATTGTGCAATCATATACTACCAAAATGAAATCAAATGGCAAACAATAAAAACAACACTCTGTGTATGTGTGATTAATGGTAGTAAATATCTGTCTGGGGACGGGGAGACACTCCCTATGAACAAGAGTGCCTGAACGAGGCATATTTGTACACCTAACCCTTAACTGTACCCCACAATATCATAATAAAAAATACTGAATAATAAAAAAAGAACACAGCACTTAAGCTTTGCTAGTCTCAAATTGTACTTCAATGCACTGTCTTTGCAAAACACTCAGCAGTTCCCAGTCTCCACTTTGGCCCTAAGTAGGGTGTGAACTTGGGCAAATCACTTCACTTACCTCTTCTGTGTCTTCCTCAACTCTACAATGAAAAGAATACTGGGAAATCCCCTCGGATCCCCTCCCACTGTGAGAGTTTTTCTGTCCTCTCAATAAATCATTCTTTCTCAAAAAAGAGAAGAAAAGAATACTAATGTCTGCCTCAGAGATTTGTGAAAAAAAGGTTATCCCACTCCTGACATTCATAACAGGGGTTCACACATTGTAAGCACTCTTTAAAGTTATACATTCAACTCTTGAATATCTCTTAATAAAAGAACAACTTTTAATATTTCTAGGGGCAAAACTATGGTAAGTGGAAAATTTTGGATTTCAGTTGACTCCATAAATGTAGCTCATGTTCCATATTTTAATTCAGGGTCCTTCTGCCTCAGCCTTCCAAGTTGACGGAACTACAGTTGTGTGCTACCATGTCCAGTTAATTTTTTTATATTTTTTGTAGAGATTAGGTCTCGCCAAGTTGCCCAGGCTGGTCTCGAACCCATGGGCTCCAGCAATCCTTTTGCCTTGGCCTCCCAAAGTGCTGGAATTACACACTTGAACCACCTCACCTGGTTTCCTGCTATTTCTAATGGATTTCTCTTTAAGATTAAAAGGAGTGGCAATCAAATTGTGGGCATGCTGTATGGCAAGGGCTGGCATATCAGACATTCAATTAATTTTAAGGTGCTTGTAGCAGTTTGGGAACACTGCACCAGAGTGACTATTCTCCAGATGTAGGACGTCGGAAAGGAAAAAAAGATCAGTAATGTGCCTCCCTCTTCTAAATCTCCTGGGGTCTAAGATGATCCCTCCTCAGGTGACAAGTTGTCGCTTTCACTCCACTTCCACAAAACTTGTGTTGTCCCATTGCAGTATCATGAACTTCAAGTTTTTCCTGTCTTTCCCTACTTACCCTCAGTCATTTCATCTGGAAAAGCCAGGTGCAAGAGAACAAAGATATTTGTATAAAACTTAACAGGAATCAAGTTTGAATCCTACAAGTCCTCTTTTGGTTGGGCTGCCACTCAGAGGGATACCAACTACACTGACCTGGGTTTTGTCTTAGGGGAAAGAAAGATGTATTTTGCTTAGATATAGTCAGAGTGGAATCCTGAATTTTGAAAATATGTATGTAGAAATCCCACATTCTTATACAGATCATTCTCAGAGTGATTGCATGCATAAATTTCACATTCTGTATGTATGTATGAATAAATCCCACATTCTGATGCAGATCATTCCCAGAGAGATTGCATCATTTCTGTGGATAGTCACATTCAGCAGTGAGATTTTTAGCCAAAATATGTGGTCCTGGAGAGGTAAGGGAGATAGTCATTGTTGGCCCACTTGGGGGTCATTCTTGCAATGGAAGGGGCAGCATGTTGAGAATGCCTATGGTCCTTAAGGTCTAGAAGGTGGCATAGATTAGTTTCAATTATCAAAGTGGTGTGGATGAAGTCAGCTGATCCTTATGATAAAAGTATCAACAGTGATGAGGCAGAACTGATGGCCCAGTAAGAAGAATCAAAGGTCCAATGAAGTCATTCTCCCAGGAGCTATTAAAGGCTTTGCCTCCCATAAAATAAATGAGGTAACTTTCACAAGGGGCCACAAGTATGGTATGGAGTGGTAACCTCTGCATCAAAAACAGAGCCAGAATCGATCAGAATTTTGACTACACTCAACTTCTTCAAAGAGTAGAACCTTACTGTGAACTGCACAGGAGTGACATAAAAAGACCAGCAGCCATAATTTTTCCATCATTTTCAACCCAAAGGAGGATTCTTTAAACTGAAAGTCTATAGTTTGCCATGTGGAAGACAGAATATAGACCATTGGCTTCTGTACAAGATCCTGAGTTCTGGCCACTGAGTGGAATGACCACACCTGCTTTCAGTTCTTCATGGCTGGCACTGAGGTTAAAAAGTCACATCAACCCAATGGATACCATTTGCTCTCCACTCACATAAGCCATCAGTGAACCAAGGCTGGGCATGTTTATGAATTTCAGTGAGATTAGGACACCATGAGGCCAGCGATTTTGCTTCAGGCAGCAGAGCATGGCATAAAATTTCCACTGAGCCGGGCTTGGTGGCTCAGCCTGTAATCCTGTGCCTTGGGATGCTGAGGTGAGTGGATTGCCTGAGCCCGCGGGTTCGAGACCCGCCTGGGCAACTTGGCGAGACCTCATCTCTACAATAAATCAAAAATTAGCCGGGCGTGGTAGCGCGTGCCTGTAGTTCCAGCTACTCGGAAGGCTGAGGCGGAAGGATCGACGGAGCCCAACAGGTCAAGGCTGCGGTGGCTGGGAGCAGCC
>CAUYQG010190611.1:0-24092 GCA_963574415.1 Tarsius wallacei | reverse complement strand
ATATATTTTTAATATTAACCCTAATTATGTATGGTTTGCAAATATCTTCTCTCATTCTGTACATTGCCTTTTCATTTAGATGCCTACTAGTTTTTATTTATTTATTTATTTATTTTTATTTTTATTTTTTTTTTGAGTTGGAGTCTCACTGTCGCCCAGACTGGAGTGCAGTGGCCGCTTCCGGCCACTGCAGCCTCGACCTGCTGGGCTCCGGCGATCCTTCCGCCTCAGCCTTCCAAGTAGCCGGAATTACAGGCATGTGCTACCATGCCCGGCTGATTTTTTAAATTTATTTATTGTAGAGATGAGGTCTCGCCAAGTTGCCCAGGCGGGTCTCGAACCCACGGGCTGAGGCAGTCCACTCACCTCAGCCTCCCAAAGGTGCAGGATTACAGGCTGAGCCACCGAGCCCGGCTCTTTTTTTTATTTTTTAATTTTAAAGATGTTGGGTACAATTCAGGGTTAAGTATACAGATGTTGATTATGCAAGTACCCTTGTTAATGAGGTGTGCCCCGCCTTCCCCCGGCAGATTCCCACTGCTGCCCACCCGGCTTCCCCTCCCCGCCCAGCAGTTTCCCTTTGCTGCCAATCATCCTTTTTTGAACAAACCATTCTGAAGGGCACTTTGAGAACTCACTAAAAATTTCAGCCACTTCCATTGACAGATTAGTTTTACAAAAACAAAGTCAAATTTCCCACTAGTTTTATATTCTCATTTTTCTAAGCTTTATAATAAAAATATTTTTAAAATGAAAGAAGTCTTATTATGTACATACGCTATTTTATATAACTTATGTGCAGCCCAAGACAATTCCTCTTTACTCTGTGCGGCCCAGGGAAGCCAAAAGGTTGGACACCTCTGATTTAAATATTTTGTAGCAGTGGCAGATTATCTTATATGATAGTGTGGATCTTCAGTTTAAAATAATGGAAAATTTGGGGTGGATGAAGAAGGACATCAGTCAGACCTCTGAATGAATACATTATAAAGTATTCTAAGAACCTAGTGTTTTTGAATCAATGACTGTCTTGTGCGTATGAGAGACTTCATAGAAACCTGCCTTGGTCCTAGTGCTGAAGAAAGTATTTCTTTTTTCAGATCATATATTTTGTTCTGTTTTGTTTCTTAATTGGAAATAAAAATATGGATTTTTTTTCCTTACCTAAATAAACACTTTGTTACATGATCTTAGCATACAAGATTCTTTTGGCCTATAGCATCTGTTATACTTCTCATTTATTCTTGGGCATTTCCTCTTTTAGGTTTATACATTTTAGAGGAACGCCAACATTTTTATTAATAAAGATTAAAGAATTCAGTTTCAAGGGTGTTATAAAAACATTATTTCATCCCAAGCATCTCAGTTTTGAATGATGTAAATGCAAAATGACGCTATGAAAATATATAGTAGGACCAAGATAAATAGAACATGTTACAAGTTCTACCTTTATGGTAGTAATAGTCACTGTCTCTAGTGCATTCAGCATTGATTTTCAACTTTACTTGATTATTCTTGTGTAGATAAAATGGTTTACTCATGACTAAGGACTTTCCTCAGAATTCCATTCAATTTTAGTTATAAAATTTTTTTTGTTTATTTTTGGTAGTTCAAATCAGGACCAACTTCAAATCAACTTCCAAATGCTCTTTTTTGTTTTTAAAGTTTGTAACTCATGGCTGTAGCAGTATTGAAGTAGAGTAATTCTAGAAAATTATGTTACTTGATGGCCTTTGATGGGTTTGTAAACATTTAAAAATTAGTAAACCAACAGAAAAGAAGAGAGTTTTTTGTGTGTGATTTTGTTTTTTGAATGGGTGACACAGTGCACTTCCAAGTTAGTATAGATGTTTTCATAACCTGTGACCTGTTGTAATGTTTAACCAGACTCAAGTGAAGTCACAATGTAATAGAACAAAGTTCTTTATGTAGGGTAAAGATCCATGGACACCAGTCAGTTGGTTTGTGTCATTTTTCATGTGAAGTACTAAGTACGAACTTCAAGACACCCCTTGACACCCTTCCAATGTCCCTAGGATATAACAGGGAGATAAATTTAAGTTGATAAGAGGTTTGTAAATTAGTCCTGGCAATTACTGTATGTCATTGAGTCAAAGCCTCAGTTATATAATCCCATTGATTATAACTCACACCAATGTTTTTTGAACCACTAAGAAAGAAGTAATACTGGCAGTCAACTATGACATACCATTCATTATGAGATACTTAGGATTTCTTAAAAGCTAAAATTAGGGAAGGAAATGTTAGAATTGATGAAATAGAGTAATATTTTTGAGGATTTTGGGAATTTACTGGTCTCTTACTTTTCTCCTATCCCAAAATCAGACTTATTTATGAGACTAATTTGAAGTTGACTATTAGTAAAATACTTTGAGATTTCTTAATTTGAATAATAAAATAATTGTTCTCCAGTACTTGAGAAATACAAATTCGGGAAATATAAAAGATGTTTTCCTAATCTTTCCTGTAATTTTGTTTTTTATATACACTATGCTATGAAAAGAGAACTGTAAAATGTTCTTAAGAGTCATTTAAAATTCTAATGAAAGTCATTCATGGTTTTTCTTAGTCTTGGGTTTTTAATGCTAGTTCTTTGAAAAACATCTTCAAGAGGTATTAAACTTGCTTTTTTGTTTGTTTGTTTGTTTGTTTTGTTTTGAGTTAGAGTTTTACTCTGTCGCCCAGGCTGGAGCGCACAGTCACAGCTCACTGCAGACTCGACCTGCTGGGCTCAGGCGATCCTTCCACCTCAGCCTTCCAAGTAGCTGGAACTACAGGCATACACCACCATGCCCGGCTAATTTTTTTATTTTTTGTAGAGGCAAAGTCTCTCTATGTTGCCCAAGCCAATCTCGAACTCCTTGCCTCATGTGCTGAACTACAAAGTGCTGGGATTATAGGTGTAAGCCACTACACCCAGCCAGGGCGTTGTACATTTTGTGAAGCATGTAACTGGTATATTAGAGAAGTAAGCTGCTGCTTACTTAAATTCCTTGGAAACTAGCTCACCTGTTCTGTTCGTACTTCTCCTTCCTCTTATTTCTCTCTAGTTTATTATAAATTAATATTTAATGTGAATATAAAAATCATAGAATTTCAAGGCTAAAAGGCATTTTAGATGTTGGCTAGTCAGTCATCTCTTGGATGTTTGGCCGAGTCTGTCCTCAGCACTCCTGCAAAGTGACTTCCTACCCTAAGCCAATGCCTGACAACCCATGGTGGCAGAGAAAACATTTTTCACTGATACTATTGATTTTTTTTTACACATGACATAGGGCACAGAACTCATTCCCTCTGGTAGACTCTATAATGATAACGTTAACTTATTTTGGTTAATTAGAAATTTTCAAACCTAAGAGCTTCCATGGAAAGAGTTTTTTTATTTCCAAGTGGGTTATGATTTGTGTAAGCTAGAAAAGAAACTGGAATAATTATGTAGTACTTATTTAGGAAATAGGGAAATAAGAAGGTATACTGTGTTTACAATTTTTGTTTTCTGAGTTGGAATCATTTCATCACCCAGGCTGGAATACAGTGGCACGCTCACAGCCACCCCAGCGTTGACCTGAGGGCTCCGGCGATCTTTCCACTCTTGTCTGTTAAAGGCTTTGTTGGCCTTCCAAGTAGCCAAAACTATAGACATACACTACCACGCCCGGCTAATTTTTTTTTTTATTGTAGAGATGAGGTTTCACCATGTTGCCCAGGCTGGTCTCGAACCCACGAGCTCAGGCAATCCTCTCGTCTTGGCCTCCCAAAGTGCTGGGATTACCAGCTTGAGCTACCACGCCCAATCTACTATTGTTTCTTTTAAGGTGGTGGGATGGTTTCAGGGTACCCCCAACAATGCGGTGGCAGCCTACCCCTTCTTTCCTAATTCGTGATCTACTTATTATACAGGCCAAGGTAAACTGGCAGCAACACCATTTCCTAGTCATCTCCTAAGAAATCATAAAGATCAGTTAGATGAGCTATATTTTGTATTAAGGATGTTTAGATACATACTGTGTCAAAGTACAGAGTTGGTCCCCATAAAATCTATGATGTAGTCTAGCCAAGGCTATATAGTGTGTGTAATTTGTATTTTGACTATTGTGTGGATTCTGTTTTGTGAGAAGATTGTTGAGGACTGAATTTCACTGTGATATGGAGTCTCTTAAATCTGGAGTAATGTTTGTTCATTGACCATTGGGGATAAATTTTTATGTGCTCACATTACCTACTTACTTACCCATCTGTAAACCCCTTGAAACCTTTAAAGAGCTATCTATAGTTCTGTCGTAGAATATATATTTACTATTCTGGATGTTTGCTTAGATTATCTAGGAAAGACAGTTTAAATTATTGTTATTATTATTATTTTGAGTTGGAGTTTCACTCTATCACTCAGGCTGGAGTGCAGTGGCATGCTCATGGCCACTGCAGCCTTGACCTCCTGGGCTTAGGCGATCCTTCCGCCTCAGCCTTCCAGGTAGCTGGAACTACAGGCATGCGCACCATGCCTGGCTGGGTTTTTTTTGTTTTGTTTTTGTAAAGGCAAAGTCTTGCCATGTTGCTCAGGATGGTCTCAAACTCCTTAGCTCAGGCAGTCCTTCACCTCTGCCTCCCCAAATGCTAGGATTATAGGCGTGAGCCACTGCTATTCCTTTTTCAAAGATGTTCCAGTTCAGAAACTTGCCCTGGGCCTCAGCACTTATCGCAAACATGAAAAGAAGATGGACAGTTACAGTGACCACTGCTTCTTCCCCTCTGCAGCTCATGCTACCCGATGGTGTCACTGTAGAGGTGATCGTGGTCAACCAGGTCAACGCTGGGCACCTGTTTGTGCAGCAGCACACGCACCCTACCTTCCACGCGCTGCGCAGCCTCGACCAGCAGATGTACCTCTGCTACTCTCAGCCTGGAACCCCCACCTTGCCCACCCCAGTGGAAAGTAAGTGCTGTCTTGAGGGGTCCTGGGGAGGATTGCTGGGCTCTGGCCAGGCCAGGGAAGGGAAGCCCTGGGGGCTGCCTGTTCTGCTCTTGGAGGAGGCTGTTTTGGGATCCTTTGTGGGAGCAGCACCCCTGAGTTCTTGCCATTGTTGTGAAGTTGGGCTGGGTTGAGTTTCCTGGCTGAGCAAAGCTAATGTTTCTATTGGCTGAAAGAAAATGGAATTGGAGTAGAGTTTGACCCAGGGATTCTGATCCCAGCTGTGCCACTTACTATGTGTTAAATGGGGTGATACCGACTTGTGCCAGGAATTGAGAATTGGGTGCTATGTGTTTATTCATAAAAACACTTGATGTAAGCACTAGTTACCATAAACGTTCCCTAAGCCCAGCCAGCTTGTGCAGTGAGTTGGGTCATCTCCACATAACAGCTGAGAAAACCGAGCCTCGGAAATCAAGTGACTTGAAGGAGCTGAGTGACACTGAGCAGGAGCTGGGGTCTGGGCCCGTCCTTTGTCATTCTTTGTTGCCCTTTGCAGTGGGGATCCAATGTTGAAACACCTCTCTACTCGCCCTTAACCAGGCCTCTAACCTGGGATTCTCTGATGGGCTCTGAGGCATCAGAAAAACCTTTGATGTTATCTGGAGCATTTTGTGTATATATTTTTTTCTTCTTTTGGAAGAATAAGGACTTAGTCTATCTGAGTCTCTAAAGTTGTCTTAACCCAGCAGTAAAGACTGAACCCCCAAGTTTAAGAGGTTCTCTTTAAGGGTCAGCACCCAGTGTTAGTCAGCCCTATATCACAGTCCCTCATCCCAGCTGGCCTGGGCTGCTGGTGGTGACACTTTCCTTATGGTTTCATCTGTTCCTGCCCCAGGGTGGAGGTTGGTGACCCCTTGGAGCATTGGCCACCCAGGTGTTCTCAGCACCTTCCTGAGACAAAGGCTGGAAGAGGTGGGGTTTAGCCTACCTGTGGCCAAGCCCTCGATATGCATTGTCATGGACTGGATTCCAGGTCACAGGATCTGCTGCTCTTGGAGATTCTTGATTCCTTCAGGGACTTGTCCTCAAACATGTAGGGCAGGCCCTGGTCCCCGCTCCCTGAGTTGTACTTTACTAGTTTTATTCTAGTGAATCTGTGTCCATTGCAGGCCCCCAATAGGTTTCAGAGTCGTGGCTCTAGAGTGAATGCTTTTTGGTCGGGATGGCTTTGAGGGCAGGACACCTGCTATCTGAATTTCTCACATTCTAGGTTCTTCCTTCTGTTAGTCTTGGACTGGAGGAGGCTTGGGGTGGGGGGGGACCTGCTGCCGTCCCTGTTCCCTGAGCCACGGAGGTGCAGGTCTCTGAGAAGTAAGGTGGGGAGGAGGGTAGCAGTGACCAGGGTGGCCCTTGTGCCCTGGCTTGGCCGGGCGTTCACACACTCCTCTTCCTGCCCTGCAGTAACAGTCATCTGCGCTGCCCCTGGTGCAGATGGGGCCTGGTGGCGAGCCCAGGTGGTCGCCTCCTATCAGGAGACCAACGAAGTGGAGATCCGCTACGTGGATTACGGTGGTTATAAGAGGGTGAAAGTCGATGTGCTCCGACAGATCAGGTGAGCAGAGGCCCATGCCAGCCTGCTGGGGTCGTGTGGCCTACATAGTGGGCTCCGTTATGTTGAGCCTGCGGTGCGGGTTTGTTCTTCCCTCCTGCTGCCTGCTTTGTCTTGGCATAGTGTGAGAGAAACACACTCCATGACTCACCTCAGCCAAGCTGTGAGGCCTGTCTTGTGGAAGAATCCCCAATGTCATCGTCAAGAGAGAAGCAGGCTTCTCTTTGGGAATTTAATGTGGAAGTCCCTCTGAGGTCAGACTTGTAGCAGGGCTGGCTCTGTCCAGGTGTGCCATGAGCTGAGGCCTGCTGCTCACGTGTACCCTCGGCTCTGCTGCATCCTACGTTGCGGGTGTCACTGTGCAAAAGGCAGATGTGGACTTGATACAGCCTTCACGTCCATAGTGACTTATTCCTTTCTTGTCTTTCCAGGTCAGACTTTGTCTCCCTGCCATTCCAGGGAGCAGAAGTCCTTCTGGACGGAGTGGTTCCCTTGTCAGGTAACCACTGGGGCCTCTGACTTGGAGAGGGGCAGGTATGGAGAGGAGGCTGTCTCCCAGAGCCCTCGTTCCCCCTGGAGGGCTGGTGCAGACACGTTGTTGCCACTCACAGAGGTTGATTGAGTAGATCTGGGTGGAGGCCCAGGAACTTGGATTTCTTATTTTTTTGTTTTTTTGTTTTTTGTTTTTAGTTGGGGTCTCACTCTGTTGCCCAGGCTGGAGTGCAGTGGCACACTCATAACCACTGCAGCCTTGACCTGCTGGGCTCAGGTGATCTTTCCATCTCAACCTTTCAAGTAGCTGGAACAACAGGCGCACGCCACCATGCTTGGCTGATTTTGTGTGTGTGTGTGTGTGTGTGTGTGTGTGTGTGTGTGTGTGTGTGTGTGTGTTGGAGTCTCACTCTGTCGCCCAGGCTGGAATGCAGTGGCACACTCATGGCCACCCCAGCATCAGTCTGCTGGGCTCCTGTGATCCTTCTGCCTCAACCTTCCAAGTAGCCGGAACTACAGACACATGTTGCCATGCCCAACTCGTTTTTTATTTTATTTAATTTTATTTATTTTTTATTTATTTTTTTAGTTGGAGTCTCACTCCGTCGCCCAGACTGGAGTGCAGTGGTACGCTCTTGGCCACCGCAGCCTTGACCTGCTGGGTGTTGGTGATCCTTCTGCCTCAACCTTCCAAGTAGCTAGAACTACAGACGTGGGCTCAGACAATCCACTCACCTCAGCCTCCCGAAGAGCTGGGATTACAGGCTGAGCCACCGCGCCCAGCTTCATTTTTTATTTTATTGTAGAGACGAGGTCTCGCCAAGTTGCCCAGGCTGGTCTCGAACCCGCTGACTCAGGCAATCCACTTGCCTTGGCCTCCCAAAGTGCTGGGATTACAGGCTGAGCCACTGAACCCAACCTAATTTTGTAATTTATTATAGAGATGAGGGCTCTCCAAGTTCCCAAGCAGGTCTGGAACCCCTGGACTCAGGCAGTCCTCTTGCCTCTGCCTCCCAAATTGCTGGGATTACAGACCTGAACCACTGCACCTGGCCTGCTGGAACTTGCATTTATACCAAATTTCTAGGGAGGGCCAGTGCTGCTGATCTGGGGACCAGACTTTGAGGGCCACAGCTCTAGACTATACTTGGGCCTTCAACATGAAGAGGCTTCCGACAAAGGCACCTTCTAGAATGCAGCCCAGACCCAAGGTCTTGGGCCCCGTGATTGAGGGCAGGCACTGAGGTTGATGGTACTGCTCAGCTGGTCCACAGCTCCTTAGGGGCACAGTGGGGACCATGCTAACCCTCACCCTGTCTGGTGTCTTAGACTGTGAAAACATTGCCAGAGGGAGGAGGACTGGCAGTGTGATCTTGGGCAAATTACTTAGCCTTGATTTTCCCTTCCAGAAAATGGGATGGTACTTGTCTCTCAGGGTGGTTTTGAGAATTACATAAGCCAGGAACTGTTGTGTAGAGGTGGGGCCACAGTGACTACTTATGGCTAGGAATTTTGTATTTGTAGATGCTAGTTTGTTCATTCCACCCCGCCCCCAATGTTTGTCCCTCTGGTCTTGTCCTTGTCTAAAGTGATTAAATGCGCTAGAAACATGACAGTTTGGCTGGTGTCATTGGAGGGAACATGGGCAAGGTCTTTCTGTTTCTTTATTGCTCTGTCCGTCCTTCCTGTTCACATCTGTCTACACCCAGCTGAAATGCTGCCTCCTTCATAAGATTTTTCCAGGCCTTCGTTACCTCTGCCTCTCCCATCCTTATCTACCACCCTCGTCTTGGGCGTGTTCTATATAACTTTTATAATCTAGCAAAGCCAAATGCTGGTGCAGCACCTTGCCCCCTGTGAGTGACTGATTCCAGTGGGCTGTGCAGCCAACTGCCTGATTTGACTTCTACTCTAACCTCTTGGGGAGTTGGTTGACCTTGGCAATGAACCCGAACCCTTGCCTCAGTGTTCTCACTTGTAAAGTGGGGATAGCACTTGGTGTTACGTATGTGGTGGAAAAACATGCCATGTTCCCATCACAGTGGGCGTCCAGATAGGCGGTGGTGGCGGTGATACTTCCCATGAAGGCAGAGCTTTTGTCCCTTTGTTCTCTGTCCTCCAGTGGGAAGCATGCAGCAGGGACCCTGAGTTTATCCACTCGGTGTCATGCGGAGGCCTAAGCTCTGTCCCTGACGTAGGTGGGTCTCCCCAGTGCACTGCCTGAGTCCCATGCAACATCCAAAGCGTGGAAGATACCTGAACATTGTGTAAGCGACAAGGGCACCTTGCTGCAGCGAGAGTCTAAATGCTGTTTTTCTTCTTCTCCTCAAGATGGCGACCACTTTTCACCTGAAGCAGACGCCGCCATGAGCGAGATGACAGGGAATACAGCACTGCTTGCTCAGGTGTGCGCTTGGTGGGGGAGGGTATCAGACTGGCCAGGGTCTGTTTCAGGAGCCTTGGCCTCCCTTAATTATCTGGGCATCTTGGGAACTGACCTTTAAATGCCATTCTTCCTGTGGCTCAGGTCCTGACTTGACCAGCAGGTTTTAAGGAGAGCTATGCAGAGTAGCTTTGAAACATGCTTTTCCCTTCCTCTTCAGGTGACAAATTACAGTGCAACTGGTCTTCCTCTAATTCACCTGTGGAGTGTGGTTGGCGATGAAGTAAGTTCTGCCCTTCTTTCCTTCTCAGCTGTGCCAGCAGTAATGGATGAATGTGGAACTGGTTCTGGGATTACATCCTCCGATTAGCTCAAGAGGAAATAACTACAGACCAATGCCCCCTGGGGACACAGAGGATGCTCTGTAGGGGATGGTGATGTTAGTGTTATCCAGCTGGTAGAGGCCAGGGATGCTGCTTCATATCCTGAGTGCTCAGGACAGCCCCCCACAACAAAGAATTGTCCAGCCCAGAAAGGTGGAGAAGCCCTGTCCAAGGGCCTTCTGTTCATTCCATTTTTTATCCTCCATTTTTTGGTAATGCTTAGGTTTTTTTTCAGCATATCAAAAAGTCCATCCTCATGTCAAAGTGGCCAACAGAACGCCACTTTGTAAATGCCCCTGTTGGCTAGAAAATAGGTAATGCCCCTGCCTGGTTATTCCAGTGGCAGCCACCTGGGAGGGAGGACCCGTGTTGGCTTGGGAGATGGCCTCAAGGAGCCATGGGCAAAGCGCTCAAGGAAACTTTCTTTTCTAGATGGTGTTGATAAACCGGTCCCTGGTGGAGCGAGGCCTTGCTCAGTGGATAGACAGCTACTACGCAGCCCTTTGACCCCTGACGCCCCCCAACTCCTGCACCCCAGCTGCTTCTGGAGTCTGTTTTGCACTGTTGAAATTGGGCTTGGCACTCAAGGCAAAGATTTAACATCAGAATAACAACATTGTCCTCTCCAGAAGTCCTTTTATTCTCATACTGTAGTCTTATTGAGAAGATGTTTTGTCTCTGAGGAAAAAAAGGTCAGAACTATGGGTTTGTTTCAAAGCCATAGGATAGTGTTTAACAAGCCAGTTGGCTTAACTTGGTGTTCTAAGCTGTTAAAAAAAGGAAAGCTGGGCATGGTGGCTCACGCCCGTAATCCCAGCACTTAGGGAGACCGAGGCGGGAGGATCACTTGAGACCAGGAGTTTGAGAATAGCCTGGTCAACATAGCGAGAAAAGATTTATTGAAAAAAAATGTCTCGACCAGATTATCCTATCCTCCTCTGTCCCACTCTCCCCTCTTCCTCCTTCCCACCTCCTCCCCCACCAAAAGCCGAACAATTGGTGGCAGACAGGCCAAGATGTGCATTGCTTGAGAGGGTTTTTTCAGCTTCAGAATCTTTCTTCAGGAAGCAAGACATGAACTGACATTGGTATCAACTACTTGTACAGCTTACATAAATGAATTGCTGACATCTGACCTGTTTTTATGAACTTCATCTAGGTCTCTAGGAACAGGGACTTTTTAAAATGCCAATGTAAATATGATGTGATCATCACACCTGACCTTGGTCCATGGGGAGGGGAACTGTTATCCTACCAAGCCTGGTTGCAATTTGTAAGAATTTTTTACTTGTGCAAACTCTGTAAATATATGTTTAAAAGAATGTAATATTTTGTACAAGATACACTGGAGAACAAAGGGAACTCGAGATTTTCTACACTACATGTCATCTGTAAGTAGAAGTTATTTCTCCTCTTGCCGGGGGCTCCCACGGCTTCCGACATACTGAATGGGGTGACTGTATGGTATAGACTGTGATTTGGGGTTTTTTTGGCTGTATAAATTTGTTTAAAAAAAAAAAAAGTAACTCACTGAATTAACCTTGCAGTGGTGTGTTTGATTCTTTCTTCGACTGGCTTCTTCAGCATTGTGCAATTTAAAAGGAAAGTAACTGAAGTAACCTAAACTGACATAAATCTTGAATTGTATAAACCATAGCTTTGAGTCCAGTTTTTTTCAGTGGTGAGAAAGGCTGGGACTGGAGAGTGAAGACGGTGAGTGTGGAGAGCTGGACCACCGGGTTCATGGGACCAGCCTGCCTCCAAGGAGACCCACGGTTCTTTGACTACAGAACTTTCCATCCAGCCTTGTCCTCTGTCCTGGCCTCACCAGGTGGCAGCCATGCTTCCTCTGACTTTTCTCATTGCATATCTAAATAGCCAGACTTGGAGTTTAAGGTGCTGGTTTCCAGAACTGGTTATTTACTCTTGGGTTGTGCACCGCTTTAATTTTTTTAGAGTCAGGGTCTCTTCCGCCCAGGCTGATCATCATGCTTCAGCCTCCAGTGCAGCTGAGACTACAAGCACACGCTGCCATGCCTGGATACATTTTAAATTTTTATTTGTGTAGAAATGGGGGTCTTGCTATGTTGCTGGTCTATTGGACTCCTTGGACTCAAGCGATGCTTCTGCCTTAGCCTCCCAAAGTACTGGGATTACAGGCATGAGCTACCACACCCAACTGATTTCATATCATTAATAGATCTATGAAGTTATCTAATCTACTGTAGTGATGAGAATGATGTAAAAAACATTCTTGTAAGTTATGAGAACAGATGCCATGTCTTGATTTACGACCCCACCTCTTAAAGGCAGACTCCAATTGCTGTGGCCTAGCCCCTCTACTGGGCAGCCTCCTTTCTATGCCTCCCTAGGTTTGGCCCAGTCAGCCATGTTGCAGAGCTTGCTTGCCCCTCCTGGGTGCTTGATTTCTAGAGAGCACAGTTTCTAGAGCCCTGAGACAGCCTGAGAATCCTTCAGACTGAAGGCTGTCCCTCCACCCCACACCCCCTCTTCAGAGCTCTTCCCAGTGCAGACCCATCAGGCCTGTAGTCCTTCCAGGTCTCTCTGTTCTGCCCAAAGGCTACATACAGCCTCTTGAGCCTGACCTGGTTGGTCATTGTTGAAGTGACCTGTCTTCTCGCACTTAACAGGTGGTTAAAAGCCTCCGTTTCTCTCATCTGTAAGGTCAGATTATGGTACCGACCTCACAGATCATAGAATTAAATCATAGAAATGCCCTCTGTTTCTATAGAGTGTGACCCGCAGCGAGCTCTCCTGCAGCCTTAGCTGCTGATAGCTCTAAGTCCCGGCAGTACTTGAGTGTGGCTGTGGCCAAGTCACATTACACCCAGGTCTAAGTTTTTTCTTGTAACCCAGCATCGCAAGAGCACAGAAAGGTCTACGGGAGCCTTCCGACATTTGAGGAAAGAGCTCAAAAAGCCTGATTTGGCAGATTTGGCTTTTCTCTCTAGAGAGTCATTATAAGGAGTTTTAACCGAATTAACACAGATTCCAGGGCAGGGAGGAGGATGGGTGGAATTGAAATATAGTCACTGAAGCCAGGGTAGTTTTGATGGGAAGAAAGGGATTTATTTGGGTTGGAGTCAGGAGCCTTCGAAAAGCCCATGGGCTGTGATGAGGGAGTAGGCTGTGACTGGTGGCCCTCAGACCTCAGAGTGAGCCCTGACCAGTGGCCCTCGCCTCAGAGAAGGCCCTCAGCCCCTTCGAGGATGGTTCTATTAAACACGGTTTGGAATCCGAGAAGAAAAGCGGAATGGGGGCTGTTGAAGGATACCTCAAATAAAGGTGTCTCAGATTGTTGTGGGCCTTTGCTTAACTTCCAGAGTTACAAAATAGTAGAATTTTGACTATTTTGCTGAAGTTTTGTTGCTTTTAAGGAGGGGTAGATTTATGGAGATCCTTGCTCTACCATTCCCAAGTCAACCTTCTTTGGATGACTTGTGGGCCATCCAGGGGATGTCTTGGTGTGAGGGGAAACACGTGGGAGAAGCCAGTGCTGGAGAGAGATTTGGGATCTGCCCAGGGTGAGGGAGAGTGATTTGAACAGCTGCCTGGGGTGTGAGAGAGAGTCGGGATCTGCATGGGGTGTATGAGAGATATGGGGGTCAGCCTGGGGCAAGTGAGAGAAATTTGGGGGTCGGTCTGGGGTGCGGGATAGAGATTTGGGGAGCTGCCCGGAGTGTGGGAGAGATTTGGGGAGCTGCCTGGTGCATGGGAGAGATTTGGGGGCACTACCCAGGGGACAAGAGAGAGATTTGGGGAGCTGCCTGGTGCTGAACATGAGGTCAGAGCTTTCGTCCCATTCTCATTGCAGGTGTTGATGTCAACAGTTCTCAGGTCCCTGAGTGTCACCACGGAGGCTAGGTTTGGGGGTTACTGCTACACTATGTACAACCTCAGTTATGCCACTTGTGGGTGTCAGCATCTGTCAGATGAAAACCATATCAGTCCTAACCATCACAGGCTTAAGAGGAAACAAAACTGGTAGCTAAAGTTATGGGGTGTTTACTGTGTGCCAGGTGATGTGACTTTTGCAGGTAATCCTTAGTCCTCCGCACAGCCTGGTGAGGCAGGCACTCCTTCAGAGATGAGCAGACTGACCTCAAGACAGAGAGGATGGTGCCCTGAGAAAGTGGTTTGCGTGAGACTAAACACAGCCTGCTGCCCCCTGCTGGGTGCCCTTACCCACCACTCCTCTAAAGCCACAAGGACACTCATCTTGCTCTGGTGCGCATGCCCGGTGCCACAGTGGTTTGTGATCAGTGTTCCAACGATCAGGCCATGACACTTTTGGAATGTAGAGTAGAAACAATATGACGACAGGAGAGATCAACGATTTTTGCTTTCATGGAACATTTAAATCTAACGTAAAAACAAGAGACACTTCTAGGCCAAAGGAAGGGCATTTTTAATCTGTGATAATGTAAAAAAAGAAAAAGAAAAACTAAATTTCCATTGGAAAAGGTCATAAAGGATATGGATGGAAAATGGAATATCCAGATCTGCTTCTAGACCAGCACTGTCTAGGCAAAATATAATGTGAATCACATCTGTAATTTAAAATTTTTCAGTCATCCCAATGAAAAGGTACAAAGAAACAGGTGAAATTAATTTTCATAACAGTTTAAGCCAGTATCATTTCAACACATAATGGACATAAAAAATAAGAGTGAGATATTTGACAGTGTTTTTCATATGAAAAGTCTTTGAAATCCAGTATGTATTTTTATACTTTCATCACCTTTCTATTTAGACTGGCTGCAAGTGGCTTGTGGCTCTTATGTCGGCGGCACAAGCCTGAAGTATTCCACTGATCACTTCATGCCTATACTAGCATACCAATACTAGCATACCAATACTAGCATACAGATCACTTCATACCGATACTTGTGTGTGTTCTTCCTTATTCAAAAAGTTCTAGGTTCTTCTGCATGTTTATTTTTCCAGACAAACTTTAGAATGCTTTTTTGGGGGGAAGGGCCCATATAGAATGTTCTATCGCTATTTGAAAATAATGCATACTGTTGGTTTTGCTATGAAGTTTTATATAATCTGTTAAGTTGAACTTGTAAATTATTCAGATCTGTTGTTTTTCTTTCTTGCCATCTCTTGCTCTTTTTTTGCACTATTTGTCCATTTCTAAGACAAGGGCATTAAATCATTCTGGTTTTTGTCATGTTTTTCCATTCATCTTAACAAGCTGCTTTTATAAGCTTCATTCATGTTGCTTAGTTTGAAAAGACTCATGAATGGAATTTTCTCATCTGTTTAAAATATCTTTGGTCCTCAGTTTGGTGCTTTCTGTTTAGAATTTTTTATCCTTTTCCTCTGTTGCTTTGGGTAGGTAGCTTGTAAGCACATTGCTAAACTTCTTTTTTTCTAAGTGAAATCTGGGAAATCAATAGGTGAATTTCACCTGTTTATTGTGATCACTGATGCAATGTTATTTGCCACTTAGTTTTCTGTGATGTTTTCTAATTTTTTTTTTTCTTTTTTCATTATTTGATTAAGTAAATTTTCTCTGTGGTAAATTTTTTTTTTTTTTTTTTTGAGTTGGTGTCTCACTCCGTCGTCAGACTGGAGTGCAGTGGCCGCTTCCGGCCACCGCAGCCTCGACCTGCTGGGCTCCGGCAATCCTTCCGCCTCAGCCTTCCAGGTAGCTGGAATTACAGGCACATGCTACCATGCCCGGCTAATTTTTTTGATTTATTGTAGAGATGAGGTCTCTCCTGCCCAGGCGGGTCTCGAACCCGTGGGCTCAGGCAATCCACTCACCTCA
Organism: Tarsius wallacei; assembly: GCA_963574415.1. Lineage (NCBI taxonomy): Eukaryota > Metazoa > Chordata > Mammalia > Primates > Tarsiidae > Tarsius > Tarsius wallacei. The sequence continues at coordinate 8,492 of CAUYQG010190611.1, read as the reverse complement.
GCCTCCCAAGGTGCGGGATTACAGGCTGAGCCACCGAGCCCAGCTTCTCTGTGGTAAGTTTAACATCTTTTTACATTATCAGTGGATGACTTTAAAGTTTTACATATATTTGGTTTTCTCTTTTTCCCTCTTACATATCTGAGATCTCGTTTCTCCCTGAACAAAAAGAAACTCAGCAGTTCTGCCCTGACTCCTATGAGAACTTGCATGTGTGCATATTCACACAAGTTTTCTGTTTCCTGGGTTTTGATGGATCATCTAGAATATGGTTCAGAAAAAAAATTTTTTTTTTTCTTTGAGTCGGAGTCTCACTCTGTTGTCAAGGCTGGAGTGCAGTGGCACACTCATGGCCACCATAGCCTTGGCCTGCTGGGCTCAGACGATCCTTCCGCCCCAGCCTTCCAAGTAGCTGGAACTACAGGCATGTGCCACCAAACTTGGCTAATTTTTTGATTTATTGTGGAGACGAGGTCTCGCCAAATTGCCTAGCCTGGTCTTGAACCCCTGGGCTCAGGCAATCCTCTCACCTCAGCCTCCCAAAGTGCTTATTTATAGGCATAAATCACCGCATCTGGCTGTGGTTCAGAATTCCATATAATCTTTTCCTTTTCTCCTCTTTTTTTGAGTCAGAGTCTCACTCTGTTTCCCAGGCTGGAGTGCAGAAATACACTCATGGCCACCACAGTCTCGATCTGCTGAGCTCAGGAGATCCTTCTACCTCAGCCTTCCAAGTAGCTGGAATTACAGGTATGTGCCATCACATCCAGCTAATTTTCCTTGATTTATTGTAGAAATGAGCTCTTGCCAAGTTGCCCAGGCTGGTCTTGAACCCGTGGGCTCAGGCAATCCTCTTGTCTCAGCCTCCCAAAGTTCTGGGATTATAGGCATGAGCCACTGTGCCCGGGCTTATTTCAAGAATCTTTTAGTAGTGACATTGAAGCCGGGCTCGGTGGCTCAGCCTGTAATCCCACACCTTGGGAGGCTGAGGTGAGTGGATTGCCTGAGCCTGCGGGTTCGAGACCCGCCTGGGCAACTTGGCAAGACCTCATCTCTACAATAAATCAAAAAATTAGCCGGGCATGGTAGCGCACGCCTGTAGTTCCAGCTACTTGGAAGGCTGAGGCGGAAGGATCGCCGGAGCCCAGCAGGTCGAGGCTGCGGTGGCTGCGAGCGGCCACTGCACTCCAGTCTGGGTGACAGAGTGAGACTCCAACTAAAAAAAAAAAAATTGTTGAGAGAGACATTTAATTTTATTTTACAGCCATTTCCCTTTCTGTGAACCTGAAAATCCTTAATGTGTTTCTCTGGTAAAAGCTTCACTTCTCTCCTTTGAGAAATGACTCACATTGAGATATGAGACCATATTGGCCCATGTTAATTTGCTGGCATACAGACATTATCATTGACCCAGGTAGACAAGCTGTGAAGTCTGCATGCTCCCACATAAACATATTTATAGAGCCAGAAGAGGATTTGCAAGTTTTAGTATTTGCAGTAACTAAAAAACTATTCATGCATTTTTTCTTTGAGATCTAGTTTTAAAATACTTTAAACCAGTGGTCCCCGATCTTTTTGGCATCAGGGACTGGTTTTGTGGAAGACAAACGGAGGGGAGTAAAGGGGTCATCAGATTGGTGCTCCTATGAGAATCTAATGCTGCCATGATCTGACAGAAGATGGAACTCTGCTCGCCCACCTCTCACCTCCTGCTCACAGCCCCGTTCCTAACAGGCCAGGCCATGGATGGTGGAGAAATGGTTGGGGGGGACCCCTGCTTTAAATTGCTAAAATGAAGATATTTTATGCAGGTTTTTTTCCTTATCAAAAAGGAATAAATTTCAGTATCTTATGAGCAGTTAATAAAATATAGGATATTGAGGGCTTAGTTAGATGAGCAACACTATAAGAGGCCAGAGAAAGGAAACATTGAAAGAGTGCCTCCTGTGGACCAAATCCTGTGCTGGGCACTCTTGAACTTTGTATTATTTACTCCTTCTAGCAACTTTGAGAGTCAAAATTTGTTAAACATATTTTACAGACCAAGGCTATTAAAACAAAGAGATTATATGAGTCCCTCAAGGTCAGAGTCAGAATTCAACCAAGAGCCAGCTGACTGCAAATCCAGTGCTCTGTCCATTACCCATAACTGCCAGAGGTCCCCCTCCCTGGGCCTGCTAAGCTTAGGCTTCCATAGTCTCTGTCTTGGCAGGAGTTATAGGTCTCATGCAGTGGCCACCTCATTTTCCCTCAGTTACTGGGCTTCGTTTGGCTTCATTGGACAACTTAGCCATCTCTTTGTCAGTGTCACACTGTCCTAATTGCTAGAACATTATACTACCAAGCCTCCCTTCCCCTCCTTCCCCTTCCCCCCTTCCCCTTCCCACTTTTGGAATGCCTTTGCAGGACCTAAGCCATGTACTTTTTAGTGTTTTGTATACACACACACACACACATACACACACACACACACACACACACACACACACACACAGCATTCCCACACTATGGAGCAGTAGTACAAAAAATATGGAGTAATAAGAAAAAGGCCGTCAATCTCATAGTGGCTGTGATTTTTTTTTTTAATACGAAAGTGAAAATTAGTGTCAAACCTTAAGAAGCCAGAATCCTCAGAAAATGGGCTATTGGGGTTGCTTTAATTTTTTCTTAGCTAAGAATTAATCTAAAAGATGGAATGGGCGTTGTTGAATATTTCTAAAATATGTTAAACTCTGTATTTTCTATCAGTACACTAAAAACAACTTGATAATTGTTAATGATTTCATTTCTTCAATGAAGGCTGTACCCATACCAAACTCTCTCTGCTGCCCCTATGGTTTGTGTACATGTCTTAATGTTTCTTTTTGACATTTACTTATTTCTGATAATTAGCCTCTTTCCAAACATTGTGGTATCAGAATATCTACTCTGGAGCATCTGATGGTTCTAATTAAAGAACATTCACTGAACAGCTGCTTTGTTCAAGCCATTGTACTGGTTGCTATGGAGATATGGAAATAACACACAGTCCCATACTTAGATAATACATTTATCTTAAATGTGAGAAAAGAAAATAATGTTAACTTTGTGTTGGCAATTCTTGTGAAAGAGAAACTGTTTCAGATAAAATAACAAAAAGACTGGGTATAGTAGCTCACGCCTATAATCCCACACTTTGGAAGGTGAAGGTAGGAAGATTGCTTGAGCCCAGGAGTTCAAGACCAGCCTAGATAGCATAACAAGACCTGGTCCCTAAAACAAATAATAAAAAAATAAAAAATTAGCTGGACGTGGTGGTGTGTGCCTATAGTTCCAGCTACTTGGGAGGCTGAGGTAGAAGGATCACCTGAGCCCGGGACGTTGGGGCTACAGTGAGCCATGATTGTGCCACTGCACTACAGCCAGGGCAACAGAGGGAGACCCTGACACAAATAAATAACAAGAATAACTAAAATAAAAACATGTTTACAAATAAAAGCTAACTTTTGGTTGAACTTTCAGTAAGAAAGTTTCCTTCAACTAGATATTCACTTTTTTTTACTAAGCTTTTTGCCTAAGTGGTATAAGAAAAGTAGCATTCCTTTACTTTTTGAATACGTTTTCAGAGATCTTCACTCTAAGGAGTTGAGAATAGTTCTAAGGATACTTGAGAAGTTGCATCAAAACTAATATATGAGGTCTCCAAACGTCTCCAAATTAGGTTTCTAGGAAATTAAATATACTTGTGGGATGACTTTTTTTAAGGATGTAGCCATGCAAGTTCTGGAAACTACAGAAATCATTTAAATAGACACAATTGCACATTTGTATTCATTTTCCAAAAGTCTCTAAAATATCTGTGGGAACATTAAGTGGTTTTCTGCAACGAGGCTGTTGTTTGTTTGATGGCAGAAATTAAGAAGCCATATCACAAAATCACTGCCCAAGTCTTTGCTTGTTACACACTGAGTGGGAAGCTGCTTTCTGTAACACCATAAAGAAAAGCCAGTGCTTTTCTGTATGGAGCAGTAGCAGCATGGGGGAATCTGGAAGGTCTGTAATGGACACCAGGAAGTTAGTGGGACTATATGCAAAGACAGAGTACGCCGCCAAGAGAACTGGACCCAATGTCACACTGCAATTCATTAGATGAGGACTAAGGTAGAATGCAGGAGATGGAATTCCGATGGTGAGCTTTGGTGTTTGAGTTCACCACTTCTTGGGGAGTTCACCACTCCTCTTATTTGCTACGAGAAATTAACAACCTCTCTGGGCTTTAGTTTTTTCATCTCTAAAATGGAAGTAATGTTAGTCACCTGACAGCATAATTAAGAGGATTAAGTTCAATAAAGTATACTTTTCTCCAGTAGATTCTTTCCCAAAGCATTTTTCACATATGTTTTCTTATTGGATCATCTATCCCTCTTAAACCCGGGATTTTGATTCCAGTTCCTGTGCTTAAGAAGAGTCTGCCCAGTACTGCTCAACGGCAGGTTATACCAGACCCAGTTCCCAAAGTTGCACAGAGAAAAATAAAGAACTTTAACCACTACACTATTTCATTCTTTGATTAGTATAAACAAATATTTCAAGAGGTATGTCAGAAAACCATGTCGCTGAGGCTTAGAGGCAGCTTTTGTCCAATTTGATAAACACTCCAGCATTCTGACCATAGAGTGTCAGAATAGAGTGTACACTGCAACACTGAAGGTGGGGAAACCAGAACCCAGATGGCAAGTATGAAGGGACCTGCTTTATCAAACTGGTATACTGATCCTTCCCTTCATCAACTGTTCCCAAGAAAGACTTGTTTCAGAAAACACCAGCTTGGGCATTTTAGATTTAAGAAATCAAATCTAAATTAGAGAACATTCACAAGTAAAGGATGTCTGTAAAGACAAAAGTACACCGTTGTTTTCCTGAGCCCTCCCACGAGTTGGGAAATGGCTTACCAAGAGGCAGTTCCATTGTGGTGCAGTCTGAACTCTTGAATAGCTAGCTGGCTGTGTGTTGGTTGGGACGGTCACCATGACAACAAACTCATCTTAAAACATTCATTTGACTCAGAAGTAGCGAGTGGTGAGAAAGGAATGGTCTCTCAAGACTGCAGGCCATTTTCTTACAGCTCTTGCCTTCTTAGTTGTTCCAGCCCTGTTTGTAACTATAGTTGCTTAGGCACATGCCACAGTTTTTTTGCAAATGGGGTAACTCGCCAGGAGGAATGTGCATGAAATCTTAAGAGGGAGTAGCAAAAGCAATTATGAATCTGGAAAAGTATGAGAAGCAAGCAGAATTGGTTTTCCAGAGTTAGTCACTAAACAAAAGTACAAGAAATAAGATATCCGAAGTCTACTTGTAAAGTCTGAAAATGAGTGAGGAAATTCTTAAAAAGGCTAATTATCAGGTGAGCATTGGCAGTCTGGTCCCTTTTCTAAACCATAAGATCCTTTTGCTGTCTTTCAGTTTGACCAACACTAAATGTGGGTCCATTGCACTTGTGTTCACTAATGGAATATTCTGCTTCTTGGTGGAAGTTTACACGTCAGGTTTTAGAAATATGTGAAGACATTTGTAGATTTCCAGTAGCTGAGTAGCTGGCAAGTGTTTTAGACAGAGTTTAGTTTTCTAGGGGATTTGTATTACTGAACAAAATTATTTGGATTAAATTCTCCAACAAAAAAAGGTAGAGTGAGTGGATTAAAAAGACAAGACTCCACCCTAGGCTGCCTACAAGAAAGTCCCCTCACTTTTAAGGGCACACATAGGATGAAGGTAAAGGGGTGGAAAAAGATACGCCACACAAATAGAGAAAGCAAAAGAGAACAGGAGTAACTATACTTCTATCAGACAAAATAGACTAAGTCGAAAACTGTAAAAGAGACAAGAAAAAACATTATATAATACGGGGTTAATCATCGAGAGGAGATAATTATTATAAATACATTTACACCCAAGATCAGAGTACCTTGACATATAAAACAAATTTATATAAAACAAATATTGACTGATATGAGGGGCATAGATTGCAGTACAGAAATATTAGGGAACTTCAGTGCCCCACTTTCCAGACAGGAAGTTAATAAGCATTGGACTTGAACAGCACTTTAGGCCAATGGACCCAACAGGCATTCTGCCCAGCAGCAACAGAATGCACATTCTTCCCAAGCACAGATGGCACCTTCTCCAGCGTAGATCACATGTTATAACACAAAGCAAACCTCAGCAGATTAAAGAAAGTTGAAATTACCAAGTATCTTTTTTTCTACCACAATGGTAAGAAACTAGAAATCAATACCAGGTGGAATTTTAGAAAATCCACAAATACATAGAAATTAAACAACATGCTTCTGAACAATCAACCGGTCACTGAAGAAATTAAAAGGGAAATGTAAAAATACTTTGAGACCAAAAAAAATGGAAACACAACATACTAAGACATATGAGATACAGCAAGAACAGTTCTTAGAGCAAAGTTTGTAGCAATAAGTTCCTACATCAAAAAAGAAGAAAGATCTCACCTCAAGGTAAAAGAAGAACAAACTAAGCCCAAAATTAGGAGAAGGATGAAAATAATGAGGATGACAGTAGAAATAATTGAAATAGAGACTAGAAAACAGTACAAAAGATGCAACTAAGTTGTGTTTTTTTAAAGGTAAAGTCAACAAACCTTTAGCTAGACTAAGAAAAAAGAAGATTCAAAATTAGAAATGAAAGATTACAGCTGATAACACGGAAATACAAAGGGTCATTAGACTATCATGAACAATTATATGGCAACAAGTTGGATAACCTAGAAGGTGGATAAATTCCTAGATACATACAACTGACCAAGACTGAATCCTGAAGAAATAGAAAATCTGAACAGGGCGGCTGGGCACAGTGGCTCAAGCCTGTAATCCCAGCGCTTTGGGAGGCTGAGGCGAGAGGATTGCCCCAGCCCAGGGTTTCAAAGACCAGCCTAAGCAACTTGGTTGAGACCGCGTCTCTACAATAAATCAAGAAAAATTAGCCAGGCGTGGTGGCGCCACCTGTAGTTCCAGCTGCTTGAAAGGCTGAGGCAGAAGAATCATCTGAGCCCAGCAGGTCGAAGCTGTGGTGGCCATGAGCATGCCACAGCACTCCAGCCTAGGTGACAGAGTGAGACTCTGGCTCAAAAAAAAAAAAAAATTTGAACAGACCAATGAACAAGGAGATTGAATAAGTAATAAAAAGTATTTTATCAAAGAAAAGAACCTGGCAGCTTCGTGGCTGAATTCTGTCAAATACTTAAAGAAGAGCAAATACCAATACTTCTCAAAATCTTCCAGAAATTCAAAGAAGAAAGAATACTTTGAGATACTTTTTGTGAGGTCCTGATTACCAAAGACAGGAAAAGGACATTACAAGAAAAGGAAATTACAGGCCAATATGTTTGATTAATATAGGAGCAAAAATCCTCAGCAAAATACTGCAAATCCAATTCAACAACAAATTAAAAAGATCACCCCATGATCCCTGGGGTACCTGGATGGTTCAATATACACAAATCAACAAATGTGATACATCTTATTAACAAATAAAGGACAAAAATCATTCGATTAACTCATTAGATGTAAAAAAAAATTGACAAAATTGACAAATTTATTAAGGTAGCCTGTTGCTAGGCTTTAAAGTTCTAAATAGTAATAATAATAGCTAACTCTTACTGTGCACTTACTATATTCTACTTTATCAGGTACTAACCTAGTGCTGCTCAAACAGAAAGGGTTCAGTTAATCGTCTTTTCTTTTTTAATTACTCATCAGCTGTCTCATATTGATTTGATTTCATTTCAGCTATTTTTTTTCCTATATCGATTCATTGACTCTGATCCATAAGTTTTTGTATTATTTTATGTTTTTTGAGGATCCAGTATAACTTTGACAGAAGAACCTTGTGAGACCTCCTTCCTCTACCCCTCTCCAAAGACTCCTGTTAGCTACCTTCAACTCAGTGTGATAATGTCTAAACTGGTAGTTTTCTAGTCCCTGTAATAAACAGTAAGCCACTTGATGTTTATATTAGAGTTAATGGGAAGAAACATCCCAGATCTTTAATGGAAAAAAGCAGATTTGTCATACAGAGATAAAACACTCAAGACAGACCACTAAATTGTTTAAATGTTAATTTGTGATAAATCGGGCTACATCAAAAAAATTTATCGGCCAGGCATGATAATCCCAGTACTTTGGGAAGCCCAGGTGAGAGGATTGCCCAAGTCCTCAGATTCAAGATCAGTCTGGGCAACTTGGCGAGACCTCATCTCTACAATAATCAAAAAAATAGCCAGGCACGGTGGCACATGCCTGTAGTTCCAGCTACTTGGAAGGCTGAGGCGGAAGGATCTCCTGAGCCCAGCAGGTCAAGGCTGCAGTGGCTGTGAGCGTGCCACTGCACTCCAGCCTGGGCGACAGAGGAAGACTCCAAACTAAAATAAAATAAAACAGCAGCCGCATTTCTAGTCAGTGTCTTATCTTCTTCTGTCTGAGTCAGTCACT
>CAUYQG010190610.1:0-37126 GCA_963574415.1 Tarsius wallacei | reverse complement strand
CTGGAACTACAGGCGCGCGCTACCACGCCCAGCTCATTTTTTAATTTTTTGATTTATTGTAGAGATGAGGTCTCGCCAAGTTGTCCAGGCGGGTCTCGAACCCGCGGGCTCAGGCAATCCACTCACCTCAGCCTCCCAAAGGTGCGGAATTACAGGCTGAGCCATCGAGCCCGGCTAATTTTTTGATTTATTATAGAGATGAGGTCTCGCCTAGTTGCCCAGGCTGTTCTCGAACCTGTGGGCTCAGACAGTCCCCTCACCTTGGCCTCCCAAAGTGCCGGAATTACAGACTTGAGCCACCATGCCCAGCCTAAACTTTATCTTTTTTAATGAAAATTAAGCCTTTGTAGGAAAGGGTTAGATTTTTTTCTTTCATTTTTTCTGAGCATTATAGCAACTGTATTATTTCCAAAGGCAGCATAATTATGCTCTGTAAACCTCTAAGATAATTAAATATTCTTCTTTTTTAAAAATTCTCTTTAATTAGCAATTGAAAACTGAGTAGATATTTGCTGATACTAGGTAATTGATTTTTTAAAATATGATAATAGTTATGTGATCATGTTTAAGACATTACCCCTCAGAGATACACACTGAAACGTTTATAGTTGTAATTATATAATACTTGAAGTTTGCTTCAGAATAACATGAAAGGCAGGTAAGTGACAGTATAGATGAAATACGGTTCATAGGCCAGGTGCAGTGGCTCATGCCTGTAATCACAGCACTTTGGGAGGCTGAGGCAAAAGAATTGCCTTACCCCAGGGGTTCAAGACCAGCCTGGCATCTTGACAAGACCTTGTCTCTAGAATAAATGAAAAAATTATCCGGGCATGGTGGCGCACATGCCTGTAGTCCCAGCTACTTGGAAGACTGAGGTATAAGGATCGCCTGAGCCCAGTAGGTCGAGGCTACAGTGGCCGTGAGCGTGCCCCAGCACTCCAGGACGGCTGACAGAGTGAGACTCCAACTCAAAAAAAAAGAACTAAGGTTCATTATAAATCTAAAATTTTTGCAGATTGATGGTTCCTTAGAAGTTTATTGGACTATTCTGTTTACTTTTGTATATGGTTAAATTTTAAAACTATATCTCTTAATAGATTTTAAGGTTTTATTTTGATTATCAGAAGCTAAATTGTTAATCTACTAGTAAAGGTTTGCTTTACTGTACTGGTATGATATTTTTCTCCTTTCTATTAATAGACTAAGGACATTAAAGAGATAGCCAAAAAGACACAAGCCCTGCCAAAGGTGAATTCAAAGAGGCAGCGAATCGTGATCTTCACCCAAGGGAGAGATGACACCATAGTGGCTACAGGTACATGTGAGAATGTGTGACAAATTAAGTATTAGGAGGATTAATCATTTTTAACAAAGTTATGTATTCTTTTTATTATGAGATAATCAAAGCAGTGTACCTTTTATTTTAATAAATATTTCTGTCCTCTATTTCAGTAGAAAGTATTTCGTTTTCAAGATGATTTATTAAAATTCAACTGAATAAAACCACTTTGATATAATTTATTTACTTTGATATTTTGGCAATTTGTCAGTCAGGAAATGTTTTTCCTGAGGAAAAAAGGGAATAAGAATACATTTGAGGGCAGGCTCAGTGGCTCAGCCTGTAATCCCAGCACTTTGGGAGGCCAAGGCGAGTGGATTGCTTGAGCCCTCAGGTTCAAGACCCACCCAGGCAACTTGACGAGACCTCATCTTTACAATAAATCAAAAATTAGCCGGGCATGGTAGTGCACGCATATAGTTCCAGCTACTTGGAAGGCTGAGGCAGAAGGATTGCCGGAGCCCAGCAGGCCAAGGCTACGGTGGCTGGGAGCATACCACTACATTCTTCCCTGGGTGACAGAGTGAGACTCCAACTCAAAAAAAAAAAAAGAATACATTTTATTTATAAAATACCTGGGCTAGAATAAAATAGATTTACTTAATTATAAGCAAATAAAATCCAGAAATAAGCTACTTCCTTAGTTTTTCCTTCAAGAAGAAAATCTCACTTTTGGTTTTACTCAGCCATCTCTTTTTTTTTTTTTTTTTTTTTGGAGTCAAATGTTTTTTTATTTTTTATTATGATATTGTGGGTTACAGTTAAGGGTTAGGTATACAAATATGCTTCGTTCAGGCACCCTTGTTGATAAGAGGTGTCTCCCCATCAGCCATCTCTTTTATAGCACTCATAAAAATAAATAAGGAGTTTCGTCTAGTAAACAAACATGTTATTGATGAAAATGATTGATATTGTGAGTATGATGCTACCGACTATTAAATCCAAAATATAAAATTTTTAGTTCTGTCTGAACCATTCAGATTAAAACCAGTCTATTGATTAACAATTATCATAAACAGTAGCAATTATTAAATTTGGGTTTGTTTAGTACTCTGCTGAACACAGAAATAAATGTAAGCTATGAGCCTTAAATATCTAACTGGGAAATAAAATTAATACTCATAAAATATAAGTACAAAGTAAAGTACAATTATATATCTTATTTATTGGTGTAAAATATGGGTTATATTGACTCAGAGGATATGAATAAAGCTTGAAGAAAGAGGTTGCAATGAATATGAACTAAATTTTTGTTGAATAAATATAAAGCCTGAAAAGGGTCAGTGATGAAATTATTATCAAAATTTGGGTCTAAGGGATCCTTTATTTTATTTACTTATTTTTTAAAATAAACTGTACTACATATATTTGAGGTTTACAACATAATGCCACGGGATACATAAATACATATATAGATCAGCTTTCTTATTTTAGAATCGTCAGAAACAAAGTTCAAAAGATTTGCTTCAAAAAATATCTGTTTCAAAATAATTCAATGAGTGGTAGTTAAACGAGGTATAGATGAAATAAGACTAGTCATTAATTAATTATTGAAGCCAGGCAGTGAACATTTGGGGGGAAGTTCACTGTTCTTTGTTTGAAATTATCCATAATTCAAACTTTTAAAAAGAAAGAAAAGTAAAAAATAATTTTTCAAACAGGATTCAGAGATGTTAAGTGGCTTTCCCAAGATACATTGATATCCTTGCTGAGTCTTGAATTCTAGGAAAGATTTAAAGAAAGGAAGGCAATCCAGACAAAGAGGTCATGTCAGCAAAGGCACCAGGTACTATGTAATCTCTTTATTGTTGTGGCAAGAAAAGCCATGTTGTTAATTTGTGTAAGAAAAAAAAAGAAATAAACCATGAAAGGTTATCTCTGCATCGATACAAACTAGCTGAATTGCTTTCTTCCTATAGTATATGGCCTATTCCTGTGTTAGCAGGCTTCTTATGTCATGGGAACTGTATGTAGTACTACCTTCAGATTCATAAAATATTCTTTGGTTGCTCTTTCTGGAGATATTCATTTTAAGGCTTTATATATTTTCAGTATACATATTGTACTAATGTCTTCCTCATTGTGAATTTGCACAATTTTCCCAATATCGAAAATTAGCCTCCTCATCTTATGAATTTCCTTGTGACCTCATTTTATTGTTTATTAAATCTATTAAATCATTCTTAAGAATGATTGCAAGCAGGAATTTATTTGAGGAAAGACACTGGCTAATCTTTGCTGTTCGTACCATATGAAAATGAACTTAAATTAGAGGATGCACTATATCTGCAATGCATGATAAATACAAGATGGATAGAGAATCTGTTCAGTGGTGTCAGCTACAAAAGTAAACATGATAAATGTTAATGCAGTTTTGAGCCCTGGGATAAGCTATTCAGCGCACAAGCATAGCTGAATCTCTTTGCTATGTTGTTATTCATGGCAGCCAAATAAATGTCAATAATAAAAGAGAATTAAAGATTTTCATTTCCCAGAGGCAGTCCTCTAATACGGCTTGATCTTTCATTTCATTTGTAATTCGTTCTCATGTCAGGATGCAATCATTCGCCAGGCTCTGGGTGTCATGTTAAGTCATTTAATAATGATTAAGAACATAAAAATGCTTGGCCTGTGGGGCAATTCACAAAAGAGATGCCAATTTGTTATTGTTTTCCCTCCTTTCCTCTTGAATATGGATCAGCTTTTTCCCACCCCCTAGCATTAAAATACTAATGGAAGATAGGGAGGGAAAGTGTCCCTTAATTTACCATAAGTGACATTCCAGAATGGCACAAGGCAGTGCTAACACACTTATTAAGACACTAATTAGGAATCATTATGCCTTAAACCTTACACTGTAGAGTATTTTTAAATGATCACACAGTTAAGTTTGCAGCATTTAGCAATAATGTAACAAAATCCATTTCCTTGGAATTTTATTCTACAAACCTATTTCCTTTTGAGATATGGTATCTATGAACTACTCTATTTTATTTTATAAATTTAATTCCTTACATTCTTCTCATTTAAATTGCCTATAAATCTAAAGTCTTTTAAACTCACTCTGTCTTTTTGGTCATCCCTTTTTTCAGATTGGGCTTCTATCCAGCCCAGAGGTTCTGTTGCGTATCAATCATTGTTTCAGTCCTTGCAAACTAATTGAGTTCCAAAATTTTTTTTTGAGGTAAGGTTGGGCACTAGCCAGTATTAACAGTAACAGACTGTTCAACTCCACAATTCTGGGTATATACCCCAAAGAATTGAAAGCAGGAACTCAGATATACGTGCACCCATGTTCGTGGCAGCGTCATCCACAATAGCCAAAAAGTGAAATCAACCCAAGTGTTCACTAACAGACGAATGGATAAACAAAATGTGATATATACCCACAATGGAATATTATTCAGCGTTAAAAAAGAAGGAAGTTCTGACACGTACTGCAACATGGATAAACCTTAAAGACATTATGCTAAGTGAAATAAGCCAGACACAAATGGATAAATACTGTATGTTTTCACTTTATATTAGATACTTAGTCAACTTCATAGAACCAGAAAGTAGAATGGTGGTAGTCAGGGACTAGGAGAAGAACAAATGGGGAGTTAATTGTTTAAAGAGTATAAAGTTTCTGTTTTGCAAGATGAAAAAAGTTGTGGAGATGGGTGGTGGTGATGGTTGCACAACAATATGAATGGCACTAAGCTATATACTCAAGAGTGGTTAAAATGATAAATTTTATGTTATGTATATTTTACCACAGTTTTAAAAAATTAAACATATCAAAACAAAAAGTAAGACACTGGGGATGAAGGCAGAAAAGACTCAGTCCATTTTGATCCTTTTAATAAATGTTGAATGAACCAGTTTAATAACAGAGTCAGATGAAGAAAATCATTTATATGTCTATGAACTTTAGAAAAACTAACAATATTCTTTACCTTTTGGACAGCAGCTACTAATAAAAAACATTATGTATCTATATATATACATATATAGTGCTTTATAGAAAGTTTAAATTCACCCAAGTTTCTGTACTAAATAAATCACTAAAAATTGGAAAAAGCAATAGGACTTTTGTTCTAAGTTGAAGATAATGCATTTCACACAGTGGCTCTTATGAAACAGTAAAATAAATCCTCTAAAAAACAAATAGTAGACTTTTCTGAATACTTTTCTTCAAGGAGATGTATGAGCATGTGGGTGGTAGGGTCTGGGGGAGGGGGAGATGTAGGGTTGTGTATTTGTTGGAAAAGTTCCCTTAAGACTTTGAGAATCATTGGATTAGGTAATTTGTTAATGTTGCCTCAAGTTCTGTGATCCTGTGGAATAACGAAAACAGAACCTCTCTTTTAACAGATAAGAGTAGAGTTCTTCAATAAGTTGGGCCTTAGTAAATGCTTCTCTTTTTTGATCCATGAGAAAGTATTGGCCGGGCTCAGTGGCTCAGCATGTAATCCCAGCACTTTGAGAGCCCGAGGCGAGTGAATTGCCTGGGTCCACAGGTTCCAGACCAGTCTGGGCAACTTGGCGAGACCTCATCTCTACAATAAATAAAAAAAATTAGCTGAGTGTGGCAGCACACGCCTATAGTTCTGGCTATGTGGAAGACTGAGGCAGAAGGATCACTGGAGCCCAGTAGGTCAACACTGGGGTGGCCGTGAGCATGCCACTGCACTCCAACCTGGGTGACAGAGTGAGACTCCAACTCAAAAAAAAAAAGTATCAAGGACCTATCCACTCTTATAAGAAGTTTACGGATTACATGGTCTCCCACTTTTGAAATGCTTATAATTTAAAGTAGTTATATCCCAGTGTCCTTTGTCATTTTATCATAAATAAATGAAGGTTTTGAAGTTACTTGTCTTTGTGTTCCTGAGTCCTTAAAGAAACACGTTACCTCATCTGCTAGTAAAGTTTTCATCTTCCTTGAAAACACTCAATGCTGTCCATCACTCTGTAAAAAAAGATTACTGTGATTTGTAATTTTGGTAGGCATAAAGTACAGAAAGTATGCAATAGAAAATGCAAACTAAAGGAAAGCAATCTCAGCAGTTGAAAAAATTATGGCAGCATGTCATCTCAACTCCTACTGCACAAACTATTTAATATAAGTCATTCTGAAAATGTTATCTCTACTATACCGAAATCAATTGTAAATGATGATCTTGTTGGCCATAGGTTGGTAGTGGTAAGGATAGAACACATTAAGCAGCAATTTTAAAGATACGGCATTCACAGACAAAAGATCTTACAGGTAAGATTTTAAAGAAAATATATTTCTTTTCTGTGAATAGGTATGACTAAGTTATTAGTTCATTTTTCTTTTTTAGGTTATTATAACTGCAAAAGATAAAGTCCTTTAATTAGCTAAGAGGTTGAAGATAATTTAGAGTAACATGTGGAACTGTCACATTCTTGACAAAATAATATCTTTTGGACATGATTCATATAGTTTAGTGATCTCTGGCCTAAAGAAATGAGACTCCCTTCAACTCCCACCTTTCTGTTAAATAGGATCCTGCTGAAATGCAAAATGAGACATAGCCTATACTAGGCAAGTGTAAGCCCTGTTATAGCATTGATTTCTGAAGGACCTTTAAGTCAGATTTGTTGATATAGATTACATATGTTAAAAGTCACAAAAATGTTACTAAATAATGTATAGCAACCGTTGCAATCAAAACATTGAACACCTCCTACAGTTTGCATTGTAGTATAATATGCATACAGAACTGGCATTTTTTCATTAAGTGGACACACCTGAATAACTACAACTAGGTCAGAAAATACAGCATTCCTAGCACTTTAGAAGCCATCCCTGTGCCCCCTCCTAATCACTATCCCCACCAAAGTTAACCACTATCCTGGCTCCTACTATTAACAATTAGTTTTGCTTCTATTTGAAATGGCATCACCCAACGTGTAGACTTTTTGTCTGGCTCTGTCCCCATCATTTTTTGTGCACTGTCTTACTCTTTGGCAATGTAAGATGCCCTAGGCTCATGTATTTTCTCTGCCTCTGTCCTGGAATCAACCATTTTTCCAAGGAACTGTGATTCCTTTTACTGCAGAGTGATTTTTAGAAACCCAGATCTGAGCCAGGCTCGGTGGCTCAGCCTGTCATCCTGCGCCTTGGGAGGCTGAGGTGAGTGGATTGCCTGAACCCGTGGGTTCAAGACCCGCCTGGGCAACTTGGCGAGACCTCATCTCTACAGTAAATCAAAAAAAAAAATTAACCAGGCGTGGTAGCGCGCGCCTGTAGTTCCAGCTACTTGGAAGGCGGAGGCGGAAAGATCTCCGGAGCCCAGCAGGTCAAGGCTGCGGTGGCCGGGAAGCGGCCACTGCACTCCAGTCTGGGCGACAGAGTGAGACTCCAACTCAAAAAAAAAAAAGAAAGCCGGGCTCAGTGGCTCAGCCTGTAATCCCGCGCCTTGGGAGGCTGAGGTGAGTGGATTGCCTGAGCCCGCGGGTTCGAGACCCGCCTGGGCAAGCAAGACCTCATCTCTACAATAATTCAAAAAATAACCGGGCGTGGTAGCGCACGCCTGTAGTTCCAGCTACTTGGAAGGCTGAGGCGGAAGGATCGCCGGAGCCCAGCAGGTTGAGGCTGCGGTGGCCGGGAGCGGCCACTGCACTCCAGTCTGGGCGACAGAGTGAGACTCTGACTCAAAAAAAAAAAAAAAAAGAAAAAGAAAAGAAAAGAAACCCAGATCTGGGTGCTAGATATGCTCTATGTACCTTGTGTGTCATTGCTTCTAGGTCCTCTTAGCAAACGGAGGTTGGCAGTGTATATATATGCATGATAACCTGTGTATACATACCCATCTATATTTATTTTTATATCTGTGTGTCTCTTTATATATTTAAAAACCATGAAGTCATACTGATAACCTTTATTCCAGTCCAACAACACTGAGTTCATAATGCAGTCATCCTTCCTTATTTATATAACTTCTTCCTCTAACACTAGAAATTCTGGCTCTCATGTTCTAAAATATATTTACTTGTTTCATCCTAAAGTAGTTTTGCTTTGCTTATCCATAACCTTGCAAGAAACAAATTTATTTACTAGAGTACAGTGTTTGCTTACAGTTATTTTTGTTTTTAGTCAGTGTCCAGTCAAAATGCTGTTAATCAAAGTAGCTTAAATTAGTTTTTTAATTCCATCCACTTCAGTGTGGTTACATAACTCATTTATTATACAGGTAGGGTCAAATATTAAAGTTTGGATTCCATTTTTGTTTCTTTTCACATTCTGACTGATTGGTGGTGGTTGTTATTTTTCCAGTAAATAAAATTCACATTTTGTAGCATCAGGCTCTAAGAGTTTTAACAAATACATACGATCATGTAACCACCACCATAATTATGATACAGAAGATTTACATTTTCTAGTTTTGGATTTCCAGAGGGTGGTACCAATGGGACAGCTCTAATTGTTCCACATCTTCACCACCATTTACTACTATCCATCTTTTTAATATTAGCCATTCTGATAAATATCTCATAATGATCTTGACTGGAACTGTACTGATGTGTAATGAGGCAGGGCTCCTTTTCATCTGCTTACTGACTTTTGGATATCTTCTTTTGTGTTGTTCCTGTTGAAGTCTTTTGCCCATATTAGATTGTCTTATTGATTTATAATTCTTCTGTACAGTTTATGTACAAGTCTTTTGTTAGATATATTGTAAATAAACAGAAGCTCTTCATTTTAATTAGTCCAATTGTTTTCACCTTATAATTACTGATTCTCATGTTCCTTTAAAGAAAACCTTAGCATATCTCAAATATGTGAAGATACTCTTTTATTTTTTCTGTTTTTCTAAAACATATTATTTTACTCTTTTTAACTAGCACAATTCATCTAGGATTAATTTTTATATGTGGTGAGGGGTGGGGGACATGATTCATTTCTTTTGCCCATGTGAATAGCCAGTTGACCCAGCTTCATTCATTGACAGAAGCATCCTTTCCCTAACTGCTTACACTGACAACTTTGCCACGTTTCAGATAACCTTACATCTGCGAGTCTTTCCTAGAGTATCTCTTTTACTGTTCTCATTCTCTATCCCTCACCGATTGCACACTTTCCTAATTACCTTGGTTTATAGTCAGTCTTTTTATCTGGTAATGATGATCTTCCCACTTTTTTCTTCAAGATTATCCTAGCTTGTCTTGGCCCTTTGCATTTCTACATAAATTTTAGAATCAGCATGTTGATTGCCACCACAAAAAAATTTTTTTAATTCCTTACTAGAATTTTGTTCCAGACTATGTTGAATCTACAAATCAATCGGGAGATAATTTTCTCCTTTTTACATTATTTTGGCTTCCAATTCATAGAGTATTTTTCTCTATTAATTTCTGTAGTCTTTAATTTTCTGAAAATGTTTTGTTATTTTTAGTGTAGAGGTCTTGTATTATGTCTTTTGTAAGATTCTTAGTTGATGTTTTTGGTGATATTTTTAAATGGTATTCCTTTAGGTTTTTGTTTCTTTGTTTTCCTGGTATATATGTATATTTAAATAATGGCCTTTTTACCTTTTTACATATCAACTGCAATACTTTATCTGTTAATAATTTTTTTTTTTTTTGGGTTGGCGTCTCACTCTGTCTCCCAGGCTGGAGAGCAGTGGCATGCTCATGGCCACCCCAGTGTCAACCTGCTGAGCTCCAGCGATCTTTCCGCCTCAGCCTTCCAAGTAGCCAGAACTACAGGCACGTGCTACCATGCCTAGCTAATTTTTTATTTATTGTAGAGACGAGGTCTTGCCAAGTTGCCTGGGCTGGTCTTGAGCCCATGAGCTCAGACAATCCACTCGCCTCAGCCTCCCAAAGTGCTGGTGTTACAGGCTGAGCCACCGAGCCCGGCCAATTTTGAATTTTTTTTTTATTTTTATTTTTTGAGTCAGAGTCTTACTCTGTCGCCCAGGCTGGAGTGCAGTGGCACACTCACGGCCAGCCAAGAGTCAACCTGGTTAGCCTTCCAAGTAGCCAGAACTACAGGCGAGCTACCGTGCATGGCTTTTTTTTTTTTTTAATTGTAGAGATGCGGTCTTGCCAAGTTGCCCAGAGGACTCAGGTAATCCACTTGCCTCGGCCTCCCAACATGCTGCAGATTACAGGCTGAGCCACCGAGCCCAGCCTTTTTTTTTTTTTCAGCCGGGATCTCACCCTATTGCCCAGGCTGGAGTGCAGTGGCACAATCACAGCTCACTGCTACCTCCAGTTCCTGGGCTCAGACGATCCTTTTGTGTCAGTCTCTCGAATAGCTGGAACTATGGATGGGCACCACCATGCCCAGCTAATTATTTGACTTTTTGTAGAGATGAGGTCTCACTATGTTGCCCAGGCTGGTCCCGAAGTCCTGGGCTCAAGCAATCCTCCTGTGTTGGCCTTCCAGAGTACAACATACAGGTGTGAGCCACCATGTTTGCCTTTTTTTTTCTCTTTTCCAACTGTATTAACTAACATACTAAGGCACACTTGAGTACAAGTACAATTGAATTATTATAGTGAGTATCTTTTCCTCATTCCCAATCTCATTATCAAAAAGGATAATGTTTACTATAGGTTCTTTGTAGATACTCTTTATCAGATGAATAGTTTGCTAAGAGTTTTGTTTATTGGGTTTTTTTTTTAGTGAGAGTCTCCCTCCATCACCCAGGCTGGAGTGCAGTGGCACACTCGCGACCACCCTAGCGTCGACCTGCTGGGCTCAGGCAATCCTCTAGCCTCAACCTTCCAAAGTGCTAAGATCACAGGCTTAAGCCACCAAGCCTAGCCAAGAGTTTTGTTTTTAAGATTTTTTTTTTTTTAGATTGGAAAATATAGTTTATTTAGAAAGTAAATTGGAGAGAGAAGAGATTCACCTCCCAAGATAGGGAAGAGGGTCAAAGCTAGGAAACAATGGCAGCCATAGCTGGATGAATCACGTGGCCAGACCATAGCTTAGCAAAGTAATGACAAATGGCTGCTTGAAGTTGAATGCTTGTAAACCTTCCCTTAGATGGAAAACAGGTCATTAAGTTGACTGGGTGACTTTTTTTGGTGGGGGGGGTGGGTAGAGTCTTGCTGTCACCCAGGCTGGTATGCAGTGGCACAGTCACCACGGCCTTGACTTCCTGGGCTCAGGCGGTCCTTCTCTACCTCAGCCTACCAAGTAGCTGGGACTACAGTCTCATGCGACCATTCCTTACTAATTTTTTGTAGAGGTGAGGTCTTGCTATGTTGCCTAGGCTGGTCTTGAACTCTTGGCTCAAGGAGTGTTTCTACTTCTACCTCCCATCCTGGGATTACAAGTATGAACCACCATGCCTGGCCTGTTAAAATTTTTTTAAATTTATGAATGATGAATGGGTGTTGAATTTTATCAAATAACTTTTCTGCATCTAAGGTTATTATATGATTCTCCCTTTTTTATATGTGAATTACAGATTAATTTTGGAAAGGTAATTCATCTTTGCACTCTTGGAATAATTTCAACATTGTCATGATATTCTTCTAATGTCTCATTGGTTTCAATCTGACTATATTTTGTTTTGGACTTTTGTACTGTTTATGAGAGCATTTTTCTTGTAGTTTCCCATTTTTGTAACATCCTTATTAGTTTTAGTAGGAGTATTATGATGGCCGTATACAGCGAGTTGGAAAGTGCCTTTTTTCTGTTCTGGAAGAGTTTGTATAAGATTTGTGTTATTTTTATGTAAATTTTTGGAAGAGCTCACTTATCAGCATATCTGGGCCTGGAGAATACATTATAGATGTTTAAAATTATAGATTCAGCTTATTTAATTATAAATTGGAATGTTCAGATTTTTTATATTTTTCCTATTCCAGTTTTGATAAGTTGGATTTTTCTAGGAATTTATCTACTTGATCTAAATAGTCTAATTTATTAGCATAAAATTGATAGTATTCTCTTATCTTCTTTATTGCTGTATGATCTAGAGTGATGTTGCTTTTTTAATTCCTAATCTTAGAAATCTGTGTTCTGCCTTCCCAGAGGTTTGTTTAGTTTAGATTTTCCAAGAAGCAAATGCCAGGATGGGATTAGACATTCAAGAAATTTATTGTGAAGAAACACATGTAAGGGAAAATCAGGTAGGAGCCAGAGAGCTCAGGGAGACCCATGAAACTCTGGTGTGTGTTTGACCCCTTTAAAGAGGAAAAGGAAGGAAGGAAGATTGAACAGAAAGAAACTTAGACTGCAATACACTTAAGAAAGTCTTGACAAGGCCAGTGGGGAGTCCCCGAGCCCAAGTTGCCCATCAGAGGAGTCCTGAATCACTCAGGAATAGGTCTCCATAGTATTCCTATTGTGCTCAGTCCCACATTCGTGGAAAGCAAGGCCTCAGCTTGAAAATAGTAGTGGATTCGGAGCACAAAAGCTGTAGCCATCAATTATGTTCCATACAGCAGACCTGAGGCACATTTTCATGGTTACCACAAACTTTATCAATTTTATTAGTCTTACTAAGAACTAATTCTACCTTTGTTGATTGTCTCTATTGTGTATTTGTTTTCCATTTCTTAAAATTTCTGGCATTCACTATTTTCTTCTATTTTTTGCAAGTTTTGTTATGTCTTATTTTTATTGTCTGCAGTTCAAAATATTTTCTAATTCCCATTGTGACTTCTTCTAAAAATGTATTCCAGGCCAAGTGCAGTGGCTCACACGTATAATCCCAGCACTTTGAGAGACCAAGGTGAGATGTTGCCTGAGCCCACGGGCTCGAGACCAACCTGGGCAAATTGGCAAGCTCTTATCTCTACAATAAATCAGAAAATTAGCCAGGCATGGTAGTACATGCCTGTTATTCCAGCTACTTGGAAGACTGAGGAGGGGAAGGATCACCTGAGCCCAGCAGGTCGAGGTTATGGTGGCCGTGAGCATGCCACTCTACTCCAGCCTGGGCGACAGAATGAGACTCCAATTCGAAAAATAAAAATAAAAAATAAAAATATATTCCATAAGTTACTTAGAAAGTTTTACTTAATTTCAAAATATATGAAAATTCTCTGTCTTTTTGTTATTTTTTGGTTTCTGTTGTCATCAGAGAACATATACTAATGTTCTTTTTGCACTTGAGTACATATTCTGACATTTTAAAGTAGTCTTATATGTATCCATGCATATATATATATAGGTTAAACTTGTTGTCCAAATCATGTATATTCTTGCTCAATTGGGTTTTTTGTGTTTGTTTTTTGGAATTTTTTTTTTTTTTATAGTCTAAATCTCACTCTGATGCCCAAGCTGGAGTATAGTGGCACTATCACAGCTCACCACAACCTCGACCTCCTGGGCTCAGGCAATCCTTCCACCTCAGCCTCCTGAATAGCTGAGAATACAGGCATGGGTCACCATACCTCCTGCCTAATTTTTTAAATTTTTTGTAGAGATGAGGTCTCACTATGTTGCCCAGGTTGGTCTCAAATTCCTAGACTTATGCACTCCTGCCTCAGTCTCCCAAAGTGCTGGGATTATAGGTGTGAGACACTATACCTGGCAATTCTTAGTTTTTGTTTGCTTGTTTTATCACTTATTGAGAGAGATATTTTTAAATGCCCTACTATGATTGGGAATTATGTATTTCTCCTTTTTGTTCTGTCAAATTTTGCTTCATATATTTTAAAGCTATCTTCTTATGTGTATGTAAATTTAGAATTCATATATATTCCTCATGCATTGAACCCTTTACCCTATAAAATGTTCTTCTTGCCCGGCACAGTGGCTCAAGTCTGTAATCCCAGCACTTTAGGAGACCGAGGTGAGGGTATTGCCTGAGTCTAGGGGTTCGAGACCAGCCTGGGCAACTTGGTGAGACCTCATCTCTACAATAAATCAAAATATTAGCCAGGTGTGGTGGCACGCACCTGTAGTTCCAGCTATTTGGAAGGCTGAGGCAAAAGGATCGCCTGAGCCCAGCAGGTTGAGGCTGTGGTGGCTGTAAACGTGCCACTGCACTCCAACCTGGGCAACAGATTGAGACTCTGACTCAAGAAAAAAAAAAAGTTCTTCTTTATCTCCATTAATGCATCTTGCCTTAATAGCTGTTGTATCTATTATTAATATAAATGGACCCTCTTTCCACTGGTTAGTTTACATGTTACATCTTTTTCCATCCTTTTACTTTTGACCTTTCTGTATCCTTTAAGAATGTTTTGACCAGGCACAGTGACTCTCACCTGTAACCTTAGCATTTTGGGAGGCCAAGGCAGGAGGATCACTTGAAGCCAGGAGTTCACAACCAGCCTGAACAGGCAATATAGCAAGACCCCATCTCTATATTTTTTTAAAAATTTCTACAATAAAAAAAAATGTTTTTCGTAATTGGGATTTAGCTTTTTGTTATTTTTACATTTATTCTGGCAATCTTTATCTTTTCATTGGAGTTTATATTTAACATAAATTACTAGTGTATTTGTGTTCATATCTCGCATCTTACTCTTTTTGTTCTATTTGTCTCACATGTTTACCTTCTTTTTTCTCTTCTTTCCTGCTTATTTTGGATTGATCAAGTATTTCTTTCTCTTTTCCTTCTCTATTGGCTTGTCAATTCTCTTTACTTTTTTTTTTTTTTTTTGCATCAGAGTCTTACTCTGTCACCCAGCCTGGAACACAGTGGCACATTCACGGCCACCGCCACTTCAACCTGCTGGGCTCAGGTGATCCTTCCACCTCAGCCTTCCAAGAAACTGGAACTACAGGCATGTGTCATCATGCCCAGCTAATTTTTCTTGATTTATTGTAGAGATGAAATCTTGCCAAGTTGCCCAGGCTGGTCTTGAACCTGTGGGCTCAGGCAGTCCTCTCACCTTGGCCTCCCAAAGTACTGGGATTATAGAAGTGAGCCACCATCCCCGGCCCAGATTTATTCTTATCATTGATTGTCCGTTCTTTCTGCATTGTTGTAGATTTTTGTTGTGGTTGTTTTTTACATGAGAAGGAATCTATGAGGGAACTTTGTTAGGAAATTAGGGATGCTGGTAGAATGGCTCAATCCAAGTCCAAAAGCCTCAGAACCAGGGAAGCCAATGGTATAACTCTCAATCCTAGGCTGAAGACCCAAGTATCCTTGGTGGGAAGAGGCAACAGCAGGCACTGGTGCTGTTTTTGTTGTTTTTGAGTCAAGTCTCACTCTGTTGCCCAGGCTGGAGTGCAGTGGCAAAATCACAGCTACTGCAGCCTCAACCTGCTGGACTCAGGCAGTTCTTCCACCTCAGCCTTCCAAGTAGTTGGAACTACAGGTGTGCGCCACCACACCCAGCTAATTTTTTTGACTTATTGTAGAGACAAGGTCTTCATCTGAGATTTTTTACTCTGCCTAAACAGTTTTATTTGGTATTTTACTCAGTGTGTGAATTCTCTCAGTTTTTGTTTGTTTGAAAATTTTATATTTTGTCTTCCAATGTGCGTAGTACTCTATGTTGAGAGTTTTTTTTTTTTTCTCGCTCTTTACAGATGGCATTCCATTATCTTTTGGATTCTCTTATTTTTGTTGAGAAGTCAGCTGTTAGTCTTATTCTTGCTCCTTTGAATGTATATTTCTATTTTCTCTGATTTCTTTTTGGAATTTTTCTTTAACTTTGTGCTTAGTTCTGATTTTTCTTGTATTTATCCTGTTAGGGTTTTTAGTACTTCTTGAATCTATAGTTGGTAATTCTCATCAGCTTTGGAAAGTTCTCAGCCATTATCTCTTTAGATCCTAGATCTATTTATTTTCTATTGGAACTCCAATTATATATAAATTAGGCCTTTTCATTATTTCCCATCATTTTTGTGTGTTTGTTTGTGTCAGGTCTCATTCTGTCGCCCAGGCTGGAGTGCAGTGGCACAATCGTGGCTTATCACACAGCCTCAGACTCCTGGGCACAAGCAATCCTTCTACTTCAGCCTCCCCAGTAGCTAGGACTATAAACACATGCCACCATGCCTTACTTGCTTGTTTATTTGTTTGTTTGTTTCTTTTGTGTTGAGGTCTCACACCTTTGCACAGGCTGGAGTGCAGTGCACAGCCTCCACCTTCTGGGTTCAGCCAGTATTTCCACATCAGCCTCCTTAATAGCTAGGTCTACAAGCATGTGCCTCCACGCCCAGCTAATTTTTAAATTTTTTTCTAGAGATGAGGTCTCACTATGTTGCCTAGGCAGGTCTCAAACTCCTGGGTTCAAGCAGTTATTCTGCCTTACCCTCCCATAATGATGGGATTACAGACATGAGCCATCATGCCTATGCTCTTCTAGATGTTAGTCTCCTGTCAAATTAATAGTTTACAAGTATATTCTCCCATTCTGTAAGTTTCTTTTCATTCTGTTGATTGTTTCCTTTGCTGTGCTGAAACCTTTTAGTTTAATATAATCCCATTTGTTTTTTGCTTTCATTTCCTGTGCTTTTGAGATCCTATTCATAAAATCTTTTCTAGTCCAATGTCCTGAAGAACTTCCCATATGTTTTTTCCTAGTAGTTTTATCATTTAGGTTTTTAATCCACTTTGAGTTGATTTTTGTAAAGGGTGAGAGGTGATGTCTAGTTTTATTCTTCATATGGCTGTCCATTTATCTCAGCACCATTTATTGAAGAGAGTGTCCTTTCCCCAGTGAATATTTTTAGCACTTTTGTCAAAAATTAGTTGGGTGTAGATACATGGATTAATTTCTGGATTCTCTGTATTGTTCCATTTGCCTGTATGTCTGTTATTATGCCGGTACCATGCTGTTTTGGTTACTATAGCTTTGTCAAACTTTAGAGGTTTTTTGTTTGTTTGTTTCTATTTCTGTGACGACTGTCATTGGTATTTTGGTAGGGGTTGCATTGAACTTGCAAATCATTGGTATCTTGGTAGGGGTTGCATTGAACTTGCAAATCTGTTTCTTTTTTTTCCTTTGAGACTTGTTCCTTAGTTTGCCTAATAATTTTGTATAAAATATTAAACATTGTCCATAATAAATTGTACAGTTTCTATTAGTGATATTATAGCAAGTTCCTGTAGAAGGCAGCTAAAGTAAAGATCTGTTAAGGACTAAGCCAACTCAAGGTTGGATTATAGTTTTTGTAAGGTTCAGTGTACCTCTAATTTGCTTTCACTCCTATACCATAGCCCTCTTAGAATCAACTGAAATCCTGGGGTATATACTCTACTCATTGGTGTGTTCCGAACTCCAATTTTTATCTTTTTGGTCTACCATCTAGCTACCAAAATAACCACTCTGCCTTTTAGAGGTCTTCTGCTTGCTGTCTTGGCCTGTTGTCCTGCTGCCTGACAAATTTGGCAAATACTTCAAGGAGAAAACCCTTGAGCATCAGACTTACTTCATTGTTTTCCCCTCCTCTTCAGAATCACAACTCTCAATTCTGACTATCTTGAAGATTCCAAACTCCAATTTTTGCCAAAAGCTCTGTTGGCTTCTCTGCCTCTCACCCAGCACAAGAATGTGCAGATGCCTGAGGGGGCAGAGGGGAACCAATTTTAGAATGTCAGCTTAGCTTTTTAAGATTCTCTTCTCTCTGGGATCTTGTCCAGTCAAGTTTTAGCTACCTTAGCAGTTCTCTCATCCCTTCCTTTATTTATTTATTTATTTGCTTGTTTGTTTGTTTAACTTTTGAAGATTTTCTACCTGTTTATGGTATGAGAGTTGGTATACTACAAGCTGTGGCAGTATGTCCTAAACTTAAAGTCTCTAATAAATATTTTTTAAATAAAATAGAAATATAACCTAAGAAAGTTAAGTGGACTTATCTGGTATATAAGGTCCTTAGGTGATTTAGGAAAGCTATATACCCCACTTTGAGAACTACTAGACTAGGTCATTTTTCCAAGGTCTGAAAATTAGAGACAAAGACAGATTAAAACCCAGCCTCTTAAATCCTTGTCTAGTCTAATCTGTTCTATACCACGTTGACTCGTTTGCTTATGACTGTGATTTTCAGCCAGGAATGATTCCCCCACCCCACCCCCCCACACCCCCCACCCCCACACACACACTCTTCTGGTTGTGACAACTGACCAGTGTGGAGAAATTGGGAATTCCACAGACATTTGGTGGGTAAAGGCCAAGGCTACTGCTATATATTCTGCAATACATAGGACAACCATCAGCAACAATGAATTATCTGGTCCAAAATATTATTTCTATCAAGGGTAGAAAAGCCTTGTCTTATACCTCAAAATGGATATTTAAAGGATCGCAGGCTGGTTCCTTTTTATACTTAATCATAAGATCAATGTCAATAGATTTTAGTAGGGTAAAACTTCTTGTAGAAATACGTTTAGAGGCCCCTTGACTCAAGAAAATGTTCATGTGTGATCTAATCCATACTTGGTTAACTGTGTTTCTCAGAGCTTCTGCCAAATAAGCTCCATTCTAAGACTTCTCTTTAGTTAGAATTTGTTAGAGCTGGAAAACTTTCTAATGTGGAGTTGTGTGCGCATATCTTATAAATGCTTTTTGTGTGTGTGAATGAATATCTAGATGATAGTGACATTTACCTACATGTCTATAGATATATATGTGTATATACATTAACTTAAATGGTTCTTAGAGAATGTATCCATCTTGTTTTATAACTCTAATCAATTTCTGTAATTGAAAGCTCTTAAAATATAATACAAATAAATGTTTAGTTAAAGTGGTATATTACCAATGTTTTTTAGAATAATTATTGTTTGCACCCAGTGAGTGTTTCTTCTGAAATTCAATTAGACTCTAAAATTCATTTTTCAGAGCATTACAACTTGGCGGCAAAATTTTCTTTTGGCTGAAACACTGCATGCAAGTTTTTGGCTCAGATCAAAATCACTGGAGGAGTAGCCGAAAAGTCTGATTCAGATAACTGAACAGCTAAAATTTTCCTTGGTTAAAAGGAATACACTAGTTGCAGATGGAATATTAAAAATTGTTCTCAAATGGAGACATAACTGTTGCCTTACTTATTTTATGTCTTAGGCAAGACAGTCTATCCTACTTCAACTGCTTTAGACATTCATATTATTTTTGATTCATTGTTTTTGTTTTTGTTTTGTTTTTTAGTTAATTGAGAAGAAGCCACTATTTCTAGGGTCCCCCTCCACTTTGCTAAATCTTGACCCATAAAGTTTATTTAGCTTCTCTCTGCTAATACTAAGGTACTTTAAATTATTTTGTTTAGAGCCTTTCTGGTTTAATAAACAATTTCAAAGTCTCAAGAAAATGTCCATATTATTTTGTTAATTAATAATTTGGCACTTAGCTATCTAGTCAGTTTATTTATTATGATTAATTTTGCCTGTACTCTAGTATCCTCTAGTCCTAGAACTCTACTCCTTACCCACCCATAGTAAAGGTGCAATTTTCCACCAAGTGCGGCATCTCACGCCTGTAATCCCAACACTTTGGGAGGCAGAGATGAGAGGATTGCCTGAGCTCAGGAGTTCAAGACCAATATGGGCAACATGGTCAGACCTCGTCTCTACAATTTAAAAATAAAAAAGTTTAGCCAGGCACAGTAGCACACACCTGTAGTTCCAACTACTTGGAAGGCTGAGGCAGAAGAATTGCCTGAGTCCAGCAAATTGAGGCTATGGCAGCCACGATTGTGTTACTGCATTCCAGCCTGAGCGACAGAGTGAGACCTCAACTCAAAAATATAGCCGGGCTCAGTGGCTCAGCCTGTATTCCTGTGCCTTGGGAGACTGAGGTGAGTGAATTGCCTGAGCCCGCGGGTTCGAGACCCTCCTGGGCAACTTGGTGAGACCTCATCTCTACAATAAATCAAAAAATTAGCCAGGCGTGGTAGCGCGCGCCTGTAGTTCCAGCTACGTGGAAGGCTGAGGCGGAAGGATCGCTGGAGCCCAGCAGGTCGAGGCTGCGGTAGCCGGGAGCAGCCACCGCACTCCAGTCTGGGCAACAGAGTGAGACTCCAACTCAAAAAAAAATAATAATAATAATAATAATAAAAGGAGAGGGCCAATTTTCAAAAAATGATTTTTGGATAGATAATTTATGCAATTTAGAATGCAAAAAAGTATAGTAATCAGCTGCTTAACTGTCTAGTACTTGTGAGGAAGTAAGCAGTTTTTTCATTATTAGGATGACCATATAACTGATTATCAAAACCCAGATATTTTTTAGGGTGAAAGAAGTGGTACTATTAATTATATTAGGATAGTTCTGGGTAAACCAGTCCATATGGTCATGCTGTCATCACAGATATTTAAAGAAAGGTATTGGGTAAAATGAATTCTTACATTTGACTATTTTTTAATATTTTTTTCCATGAAAAGATTCTTGATCATGTGCTTAGAATATGCCAGGTAATCTAGAACTTGAAGTCTGAGAATCTCTACTCTCAAGCAGGACAAGCTGCAGAGGCAAAACATATAGATAAAGCAGTAAAGCGACAACACAAATAAATTCAATTCAGTATGGTTTTATTGAGTGCTTACTATGTGTCAAGAATTGTGGTTATAAAGATAAGTGTCAAAAACTTCTTTAAATCTATAAGATACATGGTTTAAGTAATTTTTTTTTTTTTTTTTTTTTTTTGAGTTGGAGTCTCACTTCGTCGTCCAGGCTGGAGCACAGTGGCACACTCATGGCCACCCCAGCATCAACCTGCTGGGCTCAGGCGATCCTTCTGCCTCAGCCTTCCAAGTAGCCAGAACTACAGGTGTGTGCTACCACGCCCAGATAATTTTTTCATTTTTATTGTAGAGATGAGGTCTCACCGAGTTGCCCAGGCTGTTCTTGAACCCATGAGCTCAAGCAGTCCCCTCACCTCAGCCTCCCAAAGTGCTGGGATTACAGGCTTGAGCCACCATGCCCAGCCATGAAGTAATTTTTATAGGAGAACAGAAGGAACAAGAACTCGGGGAAAGTTTCACAAAGCAAGTGATATTTGAACTAGGCTTTGAAGAATTCTTACAGTTTTGGCAAGCTGAGACTGCAAAAGTATTCTAAGTTAATGAAATAGTAAGAGCAAAATGCAGTCCTTACTATAATTTGTTACAAGGAAAAACAAATATAGAGAGAGGTGTGACTAAGCATGAAATGGTAAATTGTGATGGGACTTAAGAGCTGTGTTGGGCAATACGTGATTAAGTGCTTAAAGTAACTACAGAGAAAGAGGAGATCCTTTGGGCTGAGAAACGTTTTGTGGTCAGTTTACCATAATTCCATAAAAGAAAGGAATCACACTTCTATTTGTTTATAAAGCCCTATTTCAGAGGGATCAACAAATACTAAAGATGAAAATCCTTTTTTTAATTAAATGCTGAAGAATGAAAGCTGCAATAATCCCTCTAAAAAGTATTAGTGATGAACCATCCCATGGGGTTAGACACAAATGTGATAGGGTTAGAAAAATTGTAGAAAAAAATTATAGTAAAAGCACTAGGGAAATGCCTTAGAAAATTAATAAACATTGGTTTGGTTTAAAGATGATAAACAAAGACGAATGCAAAAGGCTAATGAATTCAGTCATGGAGAAAGTTTATACCAAAGTGCCTCCTAAAAGAATTGCTACTAGATAGGATTTTATTAAACATTTTTTTATTTAATAAAAAGAGTAAATAACCCATTAACAAAATTTGTAGTTGATACTAAATTAGGAGATACTGTAGCTGATAATAAATTATAGAAATTCCAATAAATAGGCTCTGGAAGTTAGAAATAGATGTTTAAAATAATGTTTAAAAGGAAATAAGTTTTATTCAGTCCATGTGAAATTCACATTGAAGCAGCAGTTAACGTTAGAAAAATGTTTCCACCTCCAGGAGATATTTCCAGCTTAGAGGGTCAAGAAATGAATGGTAGAAGCACCTGAAATTTAGAGATGTAGAAATATGTACTCACTAAAGAGTCTACAGTTATAAGATGTATATGGTTCAAAATGATTTTTGTGAAAAATTTTAGATAAATCTTGGTAATCAAATTTTCTATGGAACATTGTTCCTTCTGTGGCTTCATTTTAGTGAAGGAATTATCTTAAATTTGTCTTATTTCCTCCAGATGTTTAAATATCCAGAGAGTTTCTAAGTCTTGAGGAAGATCAGATGAGGAACAATGGGTGGAGGCCTAGAGAACAAGGGTAGCTCCCTGGAACAGTTATATGGATCCCTAGCAAGGTTCATATTTCTGTCTATACTGCTGCTTAACCTAAACATTCCCATAAATTGTGGAACGTTAACTGTGGCCTTGAGTTTTTGTGTCTTGCAGTAGGATTTATCTTATTCCTACCATAAATTAGAGAGTATTACATGATTACTGTGAAGGATCAACATTGCTACTTGTTATGATCAAATAAACAGTATTTTTGCTGTTGACTATTCTGGGATCTGTTAAAGCATTTAGACCTTAAGCTCTCATAGCAAATCCATACGTACATGTATATACGTATTTTAGAGCCTTGGCTCTCGCTACTTTAAGAATTTGGCGCATATGGTAATCAAAAAAGCTTTCTTTTTAAATGGCCTCAGGTTTATCCATTTCTATCTTACATTGTCTACATTTTCATATTTATTGTATTGAGTGTTTTTTTTTTTAGTATAAAAAGCAGTTTGGGGGGAAAAATAGAAAATCATATTTTTTTTAAACTGAACAGTTGGCTGCAATAAGCTTTTAGAAGCCTGCTTGTTGGTATTTGAGCATACGAAGTGGATCATAATGGGGTCATTAGATTTCTCTGACAGGTGATAGTAAGAATCCAACCCAGCATGCCACTTGTAAGCTTATCTATAAAGCATAGAGACATTTGTCACCATTGACAGTCCTGACATTTAATCTGGGGTTTGTTTGCAACTCAGCTTTCCATGTGTTACTATATATTTGGTAGTCTCAATTCAGTCTTAAAGCATAGCTAGCTTTTTCCTTCTAGCTGTTCTAGATTTTACCTAGCAGAGGAAAATAGAAATATTTATTTACTATTTAAGTGATCATTTTACTCCAGATGAGTCATGCCATTCATGATTCTAGATGTTGGTCTCTTGTGCTATTTTTGTAGTTCACAAGCCAAAACTGTGCTAAATTAGATTGTAGTAAATTAGATTCGTGATCCAGGAAGGAGGCATAGTGGTTCAGTTGAAAAGAAAAGTATGCCTCACCTGAGTTAAGTTTTTTTCAGGTCCTGCTGGCTCTACTTTGCTGACTTTTCTATTCAGCTGAACCACTATGTCTCCTTCCTGGAGCATTAATCTAACTCCAAAGGGGTACAACAGCCTCATCAATTCTGGTATGAACACCACCAAGTTATTAAGTGAGCTAGGAATTATAGAAGAAAGCTTGAAAAAGCTCTTTTTTTCAGAGACAATTAGTGTCATTTGGAGAAGTCTATTCTTATATAAAAGGAGCTATATTGGTCTTCTAAAAAGAAAGGTTGTCAGAAGCTGGCAAGTACTAAAATGGGCCTAGCAAACACCTTGGAGTTACAGCAATCTAGTTTTAGAAAGCAGAGACTAGAATATTAGGAAGGATAATCAGTCAGTGCTGAGGATAGGGAATCTAGACCAAAACTCATCTCAGTTTCCAGAATTGACTAATGCAAAATACACCTTATTAAGGTTGAACAGAAGTTTTGCAGTCATAGTTGGGCCATTACAGCTTACATCTGGATGTGTGAAATAATTCTGCCCCGACTTTTTTTTTTTTTTTTTTTTTTTGAGAGAGGTAGTCATGCTCTGTTGCCCAGCTTAGAGTACAGTGGCACAATTATAGCTCAAAGCAGCCTCCAACTCTTGGGCTCAAGCGATCATCCCGCCTCAGCCTCTCAGGTAGCCTAGATAACTTTTTGAAAAAATGTGTAGTGATGGGATCTCACTACGTTGCCCAGACTGGTCTCACTCCTGGTCTCAAGGAATCCTGCCTTGGCCTCCCCAGTCACTGGGATTACAAGGCACCCCCCTACTCTTCATTCATATTCTGCCCTTGTTGGGATGAGCTTAGAGCTGCTACTCCAACTCTGTAAGTGCAGCCTGAACTATCAAGACTGGGAAAAGATATAAGCAGAGCAAAATGAGGAGCTCACACAAGCAAAATTCGGCCTTGAAATGTCAGCAGATAAAGTATCTGAACATGTCTATGGCAGGAAGCCAGTTGCAACTTGTTTAGCTACTGCAGTGCTAAATTGAACCACTGCTGTGTTATACCATACTGAGAGTAGTATTACATACAAAAGTATATGCTATATTATATGAGTAAGGTATAGCCTTACTTCAAAAAGCTTACATCTAAGTAAGGCAGGTAAAAGGTACACTGGAGGACATTATATAGAAAGATCATGTGAATCTTCCAAAAAAAACATACTGTAGAAATAATGCAAGCATGAGTTCACTTCATACTTCATGGTCAGAGAAACAACTTGGCTTTTTTGGGGGCGAGGGTCCTCTATCGCAGCCTTCATGTGCTGGGTCAGGTGATCCTTCCGCCTCAGCCTTCCCAGTAGCTGGAATTACAGGCATGCACCACCACGGCCAGCTAATTTTTTTTATTTATTGTAGAGACATGGTCTTGCCAAGTTGCCCAGACTGGTCTTGAACTCCTGGGTTCACGTAATCCTCTTGCCTCTGCCTCCCAAAGTGCTTGGATTACAGGCATGAGCCACCACACCCAGCCAGAAACAACATATTTTTGAAAGTGACATGTAAACTGATTTGTGGAATATGTGAGATGATGGAAATAAGAGCTAGAAGTGACCTTAGATATCTTCTGTTACATCTTAGAAATTTGAGAAAAATTAAGACCCAAGACTAGTGGGAGAAATTTTGGTGTACAGTTTTTCTTGGTGACAGCTTGAGAATACATATCAAAAGCCTTAAAATATGCATATCCTTTGACTCAGTAACTTACAGGAATTAATCCTATGGAATAATTTAGCATATGCACAAAGATTTACATGCAAGAATGTTCATCCTAGCATTGGTCTTAAATTGTTTTTTTTACTTCTCATTTTGCAGCAAAAAAAGTTGTAAAAACAGTAGAGATTTTTCATACATCCTTTATCCAGCTATCCCAAACATTGGCATTTTATGTAACCAGCATACATTTATCAAGACCAGAAAGTTAATAAATATATACAATTTTATTTGTTAAATAAATAAAAAAAAATTTAAACCATGAAATTACTGTAGATATAATGCTATTATTGAAACTATAAACCTTATTCAAATGTTGCCAATTATTCTAATTTTTTTCTGCTCGAGGATACATTCCAGCATCCTACACTGTACTTAGTAGGTAATCATATTCTCTTTTTCTTTTTCAACCTGGTATAGTTCTTTAATCTTTTTTTGTCTTTCATAACTTTGACACTTTTTTTTTGAGTCGGGGTTTCACTCTGTCACCAGGGCTATAGTGAAGTGACACAATCAGATTTCACTGAAGACTTGTTCTCCTGGGCTCAAGGGATTCTTCTGCCTCAGCCTCTCAAGTAGCTGAGACTACAAATGTGTGCCACCCTGCCCAACTAATTTTTTGACTTTTTTTTAGAGACGAGGTCTTGCTACGTTGCCCAGACTGATCTCGAACTCCTGGGTTCAAACAGTTCTCCTGCCTCAGCCTCCTAAAGTGCTAAGATTATAGGCATGAGCCAAAACACCTGGCAACTTTGACTTTTGAAGAATGCTGCCCAGTCATTTTGTAGAATGTCTCTCAATTTGTGTTTGACTTATATTTTCCTGTGATGAAATTCAGGTTATGCATTTTTGGTAAGAATACCACAGAAATAATATTGTGTTCTTCTCAGTGACTCATATCCAGAGTCATATGATATCAATTAGCCTCCAGAATGTGTTGTTGACTTTGATTCTCTTTACTTAGTGAAGGTGGTGCCTGCCAGGTTTTTCCACGTAAAGTTAGTATTTTTCCCTTCTTAAAGAATAGGTCCCTCATGGGGAGATACTTTAAAATTGTATCCATTGATTAATCTTGCCTGTAATAATTATTACTGTGGTGTTAGCCAATTAGTTGATTTTTTGTTATTATTTCTTATGCATTTATTAATTGGAATTCTACCACGAGAAAGCTTTCTCTACTCCCCTCATTTTTTTCTTTTTTCTTTTTACTTATTTATGTCATAGGGACTCATGGATACTTTATTCTATGGATTGAAATATATTACTGTTAGTATTTATTTTGTTCCTCAAATTGTCCTAGATATAGCCATTAGACGTGCCTTCAAGCTGGTTCTTGTGAACTTTCAATTGCTTTCATCAGTTTTTTACTTCCTTGCATTCTGACAGTTCTGCTTGTTCAGATTTGTTTTGTATTGTTTCTGCCCCAACCATGGAATTCTCCATGAAGCCTTTATTTCTTTTATCAGCATTAGTTGTGCTCATTGCTACAGGATTTTCTTTCTTTCTAGGCTTAGAATGGGGTTAGGAAATTTATGAATGTATACATATATCAATATCTGTTTCTATATTTATTTATCTTTATATATATGTTTAAAACATTAGCTCAGGCCGGGCATGGTAGCTCAAACCTGTAATCCCAGCACTTTGGGAGGCCAAGGTGAGGGCATTGTCTGAGCCCACAGATTCAAGAACAGCCTGGGCAACTTGGCGAGACTTCATCTCTACAATAAATAAAAAAAATTAACCACCTGTAGTTCCAACTACTTGGAAGGCTGAGACAGAAGGATCGCCTGAGCCCAGCAGGTCGACGCTGGGGTGGCTGTGAGCATGTACTGCACTCCAACCTGGGCAATGGAGTGAGACTTCAACTCAAAAAGAAAAAAAAAGAAAACATTTAGTTCATACCGATATCACCTACTCCAATCCAACACCACAGGGTTCCACACAACTCTGATTAATTTTAGTTAATTTTTTTAAGTGTATAGAAAATTCCCATGGTTCTAAAAAAATTAAGAACTGTTCACAAAGATGTCCTAAGTATCACTTCCCTCTCATTACTTTCTCCCCATTCTTGTTTTTCCTTTCTTCCCATCCTGTTCTCACCCACATCTTGTAAATAATCAATCTCAGTTTTGGGCTTATCTTTCCTGTATTACTATTATTATTTTTTGTTCTTTCTAACAGCTTTGTTTACATACTATACAACTTAGTTGTTAGGATAAAATGCATTTTTTAGTATATTTATAAGATTATGCAACCATCACCACAGTCAGTTTTAGAACATTTTCATCATCCCAAAAAGAAACTGTCTTTACTCAGCTTTCTCCAACCTCTCTCAGCCCTAGTCAACCACTAATCTATTTTCTGTCTATATGCATTTGCCTATTCTGGAAATTTCATATAGATGGACTCTTACAATATATGATCTTTTGTGTGGGTCTTCTTTCACTTACTATACTTTTAAGGTTTATCCATGTTATAGCATGTATCAGTATTTCACTTCTCTTTATTGCCATATGATAGTCCATTACATGGCATATTAGGTTCCTAAGGCTGCCATAACAAGTTACTAGAAACTGAGTGACTTGAAATAATAAATTTATTCTTTAACAGTTCTGAAGGCTAGAATTTCAAAATAAAAGATATCCGCAGAGCCATGCATCCTCTGAAGACTCTAGGAAATCCTTCGTTGTCTCTTCCTAGCTACTAGACTCCTGGTGGTCAATCCTTGGTGTTCCTTGGCTTATTGCTGTATCACTTCAATATCTGCCTTTGTCTTTATATGGCCTTCTTCCCTGTGCATATCTCTCTGTGCCCACTCCTTTTATTATAAGGACACTAATAATTGGATGCAGAGGCAGCTACTCTAACCTAGTATGACCTCATCTTAACTAATTACATCTCCAAAGACCTTATATCCAAATAAGGTCACATTCTGAGGCTACAGGTGAACATGAATTTTGGGGAGACACTATTCAACCCACTACATATAGATGTGCTACATTTTATTTGCACATTTCATTAGTTAATGGAATTTCATTCCTGTATTCTTCCCAAATGATCAGATACATTAATGTTTTCTTATTACCCTTTCCTTTTTATTTGTAAAGTGGCATACTGTTGATATTTTGCTTTTTTTCTTTTTCTACTTTGTAGTATATCCTGGAAATCTCTCCATATCACTTCACAGAGATTTTACTAATTCTAAATTAAGTCTGAGTCTAAAAGTTCAACCATAGAGAATTTATTTATGTATACATAAAAGAAATTGATTTAGTATTTTTATCATTAGTATTTAGTATTTTCATTAACAGGGAAAGGTGTATACAATATGTTGGAGATATTTTCTTCTATAAGATTTTAAATATATCTGTTTTCAAGGTATTTTATTCACTCAGAATGAAATTCTTTCTTCTAATTGTGTTCCCTCATCTATTCAGCCCTTTCCTACAGTCAATCAATGCTTCCAATGGATATTAGCTATACATATTTCACACCTTACCTTTTTTGCTTAAGATATGTGGAGATTGTTCCATATTTTTATGACTGTATAATATTTTATTTTATTGGCATATCATTGTTTATTTTACTAATCCTCTTTTGATGTACATCTTGGTATGTCTAGTCTTTTGGTATAACAAATATAGCAGCACAATTTGCAGTGGCCAAAATAATTGGAAACAACCCAACTGTCCATAAAGGGTAAAATGAATATATATATATTTGGTGGAATACATAATGAAAAAAGCATTAATTAATTACCACTAAACTCAGCAATATGAGTTAATATAACATAATGGTGAACTAAGACCCAGAAGAGTATATGCAGACTTCCAACCTAGATAAGGTAGGAATACATCCTGTCAGACCAGACCTTCCTCAGGTAACAATTATAACTCTGAAAAAAATATTATAAAACCAACTACCTGGAGACATTGGAGAACAATAAAAATCAGGCAGAAACTGAAGGAGCATTTATACTTGGAGGAGGAGAATGGCCTTGAGTAAATTTCCTATTTTTTGGCTCTTTCTCTTGGCAGGCCCAAGTTGGCACAAAATTGCATGTCTAAAATTTAATAGAAAACATGTAGTCTTACTGGCTTGAAGAGCCAGAGGAAGAGTTTGGGGTGATCACATAAGGTAGCAAGTGAATGAGGAGATTGCAGAAAGAAGAGAATCATACAGAGGTAGTCCTACACTCTACATAAAACCCTGCCCAAGTCTCTAGATGATCCTTGAAATACACATATGCAGAGTAGTTTTCTAGCATCCCAGACAGGGCTAGAAGAACTGAATATTGTCCATTGCTAAAGTATAGTGTTTGGAATTTAAGTCTGTCTGCTCGCCTACTTTAAAAAAAAATCCATTAATTCCTTTTCTTAGAAACATATTTGACTGGTCTCTGCAACAGGGATCAGCAGTTTTTCTTAAAGGGCTAGAAAGTAAATATTTTAGGCTCAAAGACTGTGTGGTCTCTGCTATAATTACTCAGTAATGCAGTTACAATGCAAAAGTATCCATAGACAATGTATAAACAAATGGGCATGACTGCATTCCATTAAAACTATTTGCAAAACAGGTGAACAGCCCACCAGTCTGGCAGCTCTTATGCTACAACATCTCAATCACAGTACTCAAGATACAATAAAAAAATTATGAGATAAGCAAAGAAACGTGCATACAAAAACA
This sequence comes from Tarsius wallacei, assembly GCA_963574415.1. Taxonomy (NCBI): domain Eukaryota; kingdom Metazoa; phylum Chordata; class Mammalia; order Primates; family Tarsiidae; genus Tarsius; species Tarsius wallacei. Next base: position 7,264 of record CAUYQG010190610.1, on the reverse strand, counting down.
GTCAATGGAGATGAACTCTGAAATGGCTCTGATGTATGAATTAACAGACAAGGATTTTAAAGAATTTCTGTATAGTTGCTTTAACTATATACCAAGAGTCACAAGAAAATATGCTTATAATGGATAAAAAAAATTAGAAAACTTCATCAGAAAAATAGAAACTTTTAAGAAATGGAAATTCTAGAACTGCAAAAAAAATTCACTAGGTGCTCTTTCAACAGCATAAAGACAGAAGAGCATGTAAACTGAATAGATCTATATGTAGAAATAATCAAGTGTGAAGTCTGGAGAGAAAAAACAATTGAAGCAAAATGAACAAAGCCTCTGTAGCCTGTGGGATAATGTCAGAAGGCCTAACTTAATGTGTAATTAGAATTCTAGAAGGAAAGGAGATAGAGAATAGGGCAGGAGAAATATTTGATGAAATAATGACTAAAGGTTTCCCAATTCTGGTCAAAGACATGAGCTTACAGATTTGGGAAGCTCTGTGAACCACAAACAAAATAAATACAAAGAAGATCACACCTAAACATATAATTAGGCTACTGAAACCAAAAGATATTAAAGAGCAAAATATTACATTACACACAAGAGGAAATTGTATGAACAACTGCAGATTTCTCATCAGAAACAATGAGAGATCAAAAGTGAGTGGAATAGCATCTTCATTTTTTATTTTTTTATTTTTTGAGTTGGAGTCTCACTCTGTCGCTCAGACTGGAGTGCAGTGGCCGCTCCCGGCCACCACAGCCTCGACCTGCTGAGGCTTCAGCAATCCTTCCGCCTCAGCCTTCCAAGTAGCTGGAATTACAGGCGCACGCTACCACGCCCGGCTAATTTTTTGATTTATTGTAGAGATGAGGTCTCGCCAAGTTGCCCAGGCGGGCCTCGAACCCGCGGGCTCAGGCAATCCACTCACCTCAGCCTCCCAAGGCGCAGGATTGCAGGCTGAGCCACCGAGCCCAGCGGAATAGCATCTTTAAAGTACTGAAAGAAAATCATCAACCCAGAATGCTATATCCATCCAAATTTTCTTTCAATGACAAAGATGATATAAAAACATTTTAATAAGAAGATGGACTATATGATTCTATTTGTATAAAGTCAATGGCAATAGAAGGGAGTGTTTTGCCAGACAAACCACCCCCACAAATTTGTAACTTTAAAAAACAGCAGTTTAATTTTCTCATGATTTTGCAATCAAGACTAGGCTCAGCTGGGCATTTCTGCTGCTCATGACAATGGTCACTTGTGTGACTACATTCTGATAGTATATTGGCTGCAGGGTAGACTCATTATGGATGGTCATAACTCTCTATTTAGCAAAACTTCCAGGATCAGACTTCCAATTTTTACTCTTCTCTGTATATATTATACCTCAATAAAAAGTCTACTTTCAAAGGGGGCACAAACAATAGAGAATTATTTTTTAATGAATAATCTAACAAAAATAGAAACTATAAAATGTTCCAGAAAATACAAGTACTTCTGTGTGACTGGTATAGAGTTTTTGTAAGAAAAATTAATGTGATAAAGTAAAAAATATAATTTAGAGTTAGACTGCAGTGAGACTTGAGTGCTTGAGTCTTATTTGAAAGGGTATGGGAAACTACTAGAGGTTTTGAGCAGAGAAATAATACATTCAAAACTGTAGTTGAGGAGATATAATTTCATGCTAATGTACAAATTAAACTGGAGGAGGGAGAGGTTATTATCATGCAGACCAGTTTGGAAGAAACAATTTAGATATGTACCAATAGAAATTTGAATTAGAATGGTGGCAAGCTATTGGAAAATGAGGCAATAAAATTTATTCATTCCACAGACAGAGAATGAGGGTCTACTATGTTGCAAGTACTTGGTAAGGTACTGTATACATAGTGATTTCTACAATCAAGGAACTCACAATTTATGACATATAGACAGGTATAAAGAAATAATCACAATTTGTCATAGGAAGAATGATAATAGATGAATGTTTAAGGTGCTAAGGACCTAAGAAGAAGGAGCATTTAATAAATAGTATGGAGAAATATGCTTTATAAAAGATTTAGCATTAATTGAGTAACTAAAGTTTGTAAGATAAGGAAGGCAGAGAACGACATTCTAAACAGAAGAAGCAACAAGTACAAAGTTATAGCAAAGGAGAGTACAGTATCGTGCATCGATAGACACAGTTCAGTACATCTATGTGTGCAAGCTAAGCATAGGTACAAGAAGTTAGATAAAGAGGAATCACATCATTAAAGGCAAAAGACATCTTGAAAGAAGATTTAGTGACTATATAAGAAGAAACAGGATTTAGTGACTATATAAGAAAAAGATGACCTTAATATTTTAATTTAAGTTACTGGGAGAATAATGATAAACTCAATGCTAAGAATTATATGGCTTATAGACATTTTTCATCTGAGTGGACATGAAATACCTAGGTGATCTTTTGTGTATGTGAAGGATAGTGCTAGATGTGTTTCATCAATGGAATTCTGAATTTCAGATGATTATCATAGGTTCTTAAACACAGCCAACAACCTAGAATTGATACTGGCCACTGGCATAGTTTTTTCTTCATAATTACAAACTGTAAAAGAAAAAAAATAGTTGAATGTTTTTCTTAGCTCAGAAGAAAAGGAAAATCTTTCATATATATATCATAAGTGAAGAGATAACAAAATTGCTGTGAATGTTCTAAAAGCCTGGCTCTCAATAAAGTTAATTCCTCTTTCATGTATTTTAAATACTGTCATTTCAAGAGCCACCAACTGTCAGCTAATGCTGGGAGTCTATAATTATGACAAGCCTGTCAGTCTTCACAAAAGTCTGGAAAAGTACTTAGCAGAATGCTTGAGGCTGCTGTTAGTCCGGTGAATCTGTAACTCAGAAATTTTCCTAGAAAGTAACTTCTGTTGTTCAAATTAACATCCATTTATTGAGATAAAATCCAGCAGGCACAGGCAGTGTTACCCAAATCATTAAAAAGTAATTGATCAGAAATCCAAATCAAACTTTGATACTGCAGCTCTAGATGAGTGGCTGCTTGGGGGATAGGGGGCAGAAAGGAGTAGGAGCTTACAAAGACACACAAGAAAACTTTTAGAATTGGTGGATATGTTCATTATTTTGATTGTGATGGCTTCATGGGTGTAATGCATGCAATCTATTGTATATTAATCATGTTTCAATAACAATGTTAATTAAAAAATGAATTTCATCTTAAACAGATATACTGTCTTATGTCCTAAACTGCTAACTATATAAAAGAGAATTGGCCATTTTAAAATATACAACTTGGCCAGGCTCGGTGGCTCAACCTATAATCCCAGCACTTTGGGGGAGGCCTAGGCTAGTGGATTGCCTGAGCCCGTGGATTCGAGACCAGCCTGGGCAACTTGGAGAGACCTTGTCTCTACCATAAAATCAAAAACAGCTGGGCGTGGTAGTACGCGCCTATAGTTCCAGCTACTTGGAAGGCTGAGGCGCAAGGATCGCCTGAGCCCAGCAGGTCGAGGCTGCTGTGGCCGTGAGCATGCCACTGCACTCCAGCCTGCATGACAGAGTGAGACTCCAACTCAAAAATAAATAAATAAATAATAAAATATACAACTTGGAGCAATCTAAGTTACCTGAGTTATAATGAGTTGATGTTGAAGTAGTATGCTTTAAGATATAGATTTGTATATTTGTGAATTTGTGCTAATTCTGAATAACTATTTTTCTTGAATTGGTATCTTTGGACTGAATGTTAAGCTTGGTTTTAAGCAACTTTTATAAAATATCAATACCACATTAGTTTGATTTTTTTTCCTTATGAGAGATGCAGAAAGATCAATGTCTCAGGTGTTCCATACCATAATAAATACTTCTGAACTTTTGTACACTTTTGCTTTTATTAATGAACTTTTGTTTAGAATCAGGCTATTAATGGCTTTCTGGCAGTGTCATCCTGGCTGTGGTCAAGACCGATGTGAGCTCTAGTTATTAAAGATCAATTCTATTGGTTAAACTTAGATATGTTAGAAGACAAGGACATTCTTAAAGAAGTTCAAATTGGGATGTGTAAGATAGGAGAAGCTTTTAAAATAATTGTTAATTTGATGCTTGGTGTATGCCCAATCAAATACTTTTATAAGATTGCTAGAGTGTAAATTGGTAAAACTATTTATACCCATTTAATACAGTAATTTCAACTCTCGGAATTTAATCTAAGTAATCAAAATAATAAAAAATATTGGAGCATCTACATGTGAAGACATGTCACTTTTATGTCTAATACTGAAAAAATGAAAGCAACATAAATATAATAGGTAAAGTATGTTGTTTACTAGATACCATCATTAAAAGTAATGTAGCAACTTTAGACTATTTTTGCGTATTATGTTACATGAAAAATAAACCAACACAATGAATGAGTTAATTCATTTTGTGAAACTTCATCACTTAGGATTTGAGAACTTTCCTGTAAAGTATAACAAATCAGCATATAAAATTGCCTGCCATCACAGTCAAAGTCACAAGAGTAAGGATCCTGGGGGTAAGATGATAGAGACTATTTCTTTTCCATACCTTATTTTTATGTTTAAAAACTATGAAAAGTTTCTTTAAAAAAGTTTTAGTTGTTTCTAAAAGAACATACTCTTTTTAAGTGTACAAATTCAGCTACCCTAAAGTAGCATAAACACTACTGGTTGAAACTCTGGGGCTTTATTAGTACAGTGATGACTTAATTAACAAATCCTCTATGAACAAAACCTCTTTACCCAAGATTGGCCATGGTGCAGCAGGCATGGGGGAGGGATCAGTTTTCTCTGAGCTAGATCCGTGGCAGCAGGGACTAATGAGGCAGGGCCTTGAAAGTAGCACTCTTTCTGATCTAACTCCTCAGGGATTGGCTAGAGCTGCAGCTGAGGGCACTGCTGCACTCCTGGGACTTACACAGCCTGGTTGCCCAGGTGTTGAAAAAACAATCTCTGCGCTAAGACCATATGTGGCTTCTGAGAGACTCGGCAGGACGCTTGCTTTAGGCAGAGCATTCCTTGTGTGGAATGAGTAGGCTAGAAAATAACAAAGAGGGAATCCCATTTGCTAGGAAGTTTCCTTCCACTTGCCTTCTGTGTGTTCAGTGTATGCTTTTCCAGTTCTCTGAGCATCACTTTACTCAACCGTAAAGTGAAAGGACTGGCTAGAAAATCTCTAATATATCTTTCACTTCTAATAGACTGCATGTCTAGATCAAGAGTCAGGAAACTTTTTGTAAAGGGTCAAACAGTAAATATTTTCTGTTTTGCAGGACATGTGATCTCTGTTGCAAGTGCTCAACTCTGCCTCTGTAGTGTGAAAACAGCTGTACATAATAATATGTAATCAAATAGATATGACTGTGTTCCAATAAAACTTTATTTACAAAAATAGGCCAGATTTGGTCCACAAGCCATAGCTTAACAACCTCTGGTCTAGATGTTAATGAATGGGAATGTCATATTAAAAGAATCATTTGAGGGATAAGTATAAATCTTATTTCAGAGAAATCATTCTTAATAAAAATTCAGACTCTTTATTTTTAAAAATTAGTCAAACGTATAAGGAATACCTGATCTCAAACCAGGTGAAGTGGGGACCAAAGTGAGGCCCAAACTTTACCTGTACAATGACCATTTGTGAACCTAACCCTAAGTTGTACACCACATCTTTAAAGCTAAAAAAAAAAGTAGTCAAATATAAAATATTATTTCACTGTCAAGATTTAACACCATTGGAAAAAGGTTAAAAATACCCTATCACCAAACTGTTGCGGTAAAGTCTGTGCAATGGAGAAACCGTATGCCTTCCCACTTAAGGAAGAAAATGGTATCTGTAACACCTGTGGTTGGATTATTTTAAGTCTTCAAAATTTGGGAGCCTAGTAGGAGAGAGGCTCAAGGGCCTGTTAATTTTCTTCCTGATAAGGGCTAAATCATGCCTTTCATAGTAGAAGGTGGGACCTTTTTTTAATTTAATTTTATTTATTTTTTTAGTTGGAATCTTACTCTGTCGCCCAGGCTGGAGTGCAGTGGCATACTCACGGCTACTGCAGCCTTGACCTGCTGAGCTTAGGCAATCCTTCTGCCTCAGTTTTTAAAGTAGCTGGAACTACAGGCGTGCACCGCTACACTCAGCTAATTTTTTTATGTATTGTGGAAATGAAGTCTCACCAAGTTACCCAGGCCAGTCTCAAACCCCTGGACTCAAGCAGTCTTTTCACTTCTACCTCCCAAAATGCTGGGATTATAGGTGTGAGCCACCATGCCAGGCCCTTTTTTTATTTAGAAAATAATTTTTTTTGGTGGTCCAGAAAGGGGTAACTGCCATGCTTTTAGGAATCTGGTCTCCATCTGTTTGGGTTGGGTTTATGTATTGGTCTTAAGTTATCAGTACTCTAATGTGGAGATCTGTCTGTCTTTGGAGACCTTTGTTGTTCCATGTCAAGCCTCAGCTAGTATAGCCTGTCTAGTGCATTTATATCAAACTTTACTTTCCAACAACGCAAAAGCAATTACAGGTTGGGATAATTAATTCTGTCCTATTATTATATAACAGGATCAGGACAGTGGTGCTTTATCTGCCTAGAAAAGCCTAAGATACTCTTGTTGGCCAGCTTGCTTTCATATAGGAACTGCTTGGGATCTTTACTTTCTAAGATGCGGAGCACCTTACTGGCCTGTCCACTAGCCACAGGTGTGAGCAGAGCAGAACTGACACATTGCTGGTTATTACAGCTTGTTCAGATGAGCCGGGCTACTCTCCCAGCATAGTGACAGCTATAGCCCTTACTCTAATGCAGTGGTTCTCAAAGTGTGGACCCACTGGAGGTCTCCGTAGCTCTTTCAAGACATCTCTTCTATGAAGCCAAAACTTTTTCAGTTATTCAAAGACACTGTTTGCTTTTTCGACTCTCAATGGCAGTAGAGTTTTCCAAAGACTATGCAATGTATGATATCACAACAGATTGAATAATGGAGAAGATATAAGAATCTAGCTGTCTTCTTTTAACCAGACATTAGAGATTAGCAACAATGTAAATGCCATACTCTTCACTAATATTTTTGTTTGGAATATATACTTTTTTATAAAAATATATGTTAAGCCGGGCTCGGTGGCTCAGCCTGTAATCCCACACTTTGGGAGGCTGAGGTGAGTGGATTGCCTGAGCCCGCGGGTTCGAGACCCGCCTGGGCAACTTGGCGAGACCTCATCTCTACAATAAATAAATAAATAAATAAATTAGCCA
>CAUYQG010190608.1:0-16950 GCA_963574415.1 Tarsius wallacei | reverse complement strand
GTTGTCACTGGTTTCTAACTTACATAAAAAAAAAAAAAACCAATTTATTTCTTTGTAAGTTGATTTATTCGTTAATTAATGCCGCCCCCCCCCCCCCCAATTCTTGCTTGTAGCTCATTGCGGGCTTAAACTCCTGGGGTCAAGTGAGCCTCCTGCCTCAGCCTCCTGAGTAGCTAGGAGCACAGGCGTGCATCACCACACTCAGCTAATGGTTTAATTGTTGTAGAGAATGGAGCTGGTGTTGCTCGGGCTGGTCTCAAACTCCCAGCCTCAAGTGATCCTCCTGCCTCAGCCTCCCAAAGCGCTGGGATTACAGGCATGAGCCATCACGCCCAGACTATTTCAGTGGACTTTATGAGTTATAATAAAATCCGAAACAGTCTGAAAATTCCTTTTTAGTTCCCTTTAAGGCAGTTTGTGCTTTGGTCATAGGTTTGCAGAGGCAGGATGGCTCACTCAGTCCTCCCACCTCAGGTTCTGGGTAACTAGCTGGGACCACAGGTGCACACTGCCATGAATGGCTAGTGTTGCTTTTTTTTTTTTTTTTTTTTTTAAGAGATGGGTTGTCAAGGCTGTGTAATGATCAAATAAATGTTCGCATACCTCGTGGTGTTGTTTGGGCTTATGTTAATTAGAGTTAGCTCTTCTGGGATAGTTTGCTTGGCTGTGGCCCTCTTTCCTATAAGGATGTGAACAGAAGACCAGGTGTGTTGGCTCATGCGTATAATCCCAGTACTTTGGGAGGCTGAGGCAGGAGGAACCCTTGGAGGCAGAAACTTGAGACCAGCCTGGGCAACATAGTGAGACCTTGTCTCCAAATACACACACACAAAATAAATAGAGAGGGGCTGAGGCAGGAGGATCACCTGAACCAAGGAGGTTGAAGCTGCTGTGACCCGCCATCGTGCCATTGCACTCCAGCCCGGGTGACAGAGTGAAGCCCTGACTCAAAATAAAATGAAATAAAAGAATGTGAATAGAGTCCTTTTGATGTTATTTTGGCTCTTTGTGGTTCTTTTTGCTGGTGTATGAGACTTGCCAGCTTTATGTAGTGCGTGCTTTGATTCTTCAACGAAATCCTGGACCCTGTTGTAGAAAAATTACTTGTGTCTTCAAAGCAAATGTATCAAACATATCCATGTATAGAAATGTAGAGATCAGACTCAGGTGATGAAAAGACTTGAGAAGACCACAAAATAGGAACATTTAAATTAAACTTGGAGAAGAATGGAGAAACTTTTCACCAGAGGAGAGACTCCGCTGTCTTGCTCCAGGCAGTTGTAACAAAATGACTTCTGGGTTTTGTTTTGGTTTTCATGTTAGACAGTGTTTTAGGGTAGATCCTAAAAGGATGCGGAGTCCACACTGGCAGTGATTTGACCGTTGCGGGAGTGTCTCATTATGTCTAGAGAAGCTAGAGACAGGAGGCGGGATGCTCAACCCCTCTCTTCACAGAAGGCTTCAGATGAAGAAGAAGAGGGACAAATCCAGAGATTCTGGGCACTGTGTGGGCAAACGGCTTCGTGGAGACAGGGTCTCACTGTGTTGCCCAGGCTAGTCTTGAACTCTTAGGCTCAAGCAATCCTCTTGAGTTGTCGGGACTCCAGGTGTGCACCGTCATACCCAGCTGGCAAATGATTTTTGTGTTGCCATTTATCGTACAATACAAGCTAGTCACTGATAGGTTTGTTTTTGTTGTTTAAATCGGAGTCTCATTCTGTTGCCCAGGCTGGGAGTGCAGAGGCACCATCATGGCTCACTGCATCCTTGATCAGGGCTCAGATGATCCTCCTGCCTCAGCCTCCTGAGTAGCTGGGACTACAGGTGCATGCCACCATGCCTGGCTATTTTTTATTTTTTGTGGAGACGGGGTCTCGAACTTCTAGCCTCAAGGCATCCTCCCACCTCAGCCACTCACATGTTGAAATTACTGGCTTGAGCCAGTGTGCCAGCCTTGGTTGTTACATCCTAAGAACCTCAGTAAACGTGAAAGATTTTCAGTTTTGTGCATGTTGTTCAGATTTCTGTTTCTTAAAAGTTGGAGGAAACCCCACCAAAGTTTATTTGATGACACTTTACATATAAAACCATAAAACCTTAAAACTGAGTTGAGATGTGTTGTCACTAAATAACGCAAAGTTCCCTTTCCCCATACTTCCCCCATTCCCCTGCACTCATGAATTGATGACCAGAAACCCCACTTCCCAGTGGAATCCTGTTCCCTGATACTCACCCAGTGCTGTCTGTGCCACTGGTCTGCTTTAAACGGCCTTGCCGGCAGCCTGGCCTGGCGTTTCTTTCCAGGCAGACAGCACTCTCCTGTGCGCCCACAGCAAGCACTGTATTCTGTAGACTCTGCTTGTCCATGAGCTAACACAGGGCAAACCCTGTGTACCACTGAATGTGTAAAGCTAGCAGAATGACTTCTGGCCTTTGAAGGCCACTGATGTCGTCATAGTTTTTCATCAGGCTTCTGGGGCTCCTCACCTCTTCGTCAGGGCAACAAGTCCGCCTCTCATCTGGCCCTTGAAATGGAAGTGTGTGGCAAGTGAGGTTTCCCTTCATGGGTGCCTCGCACATCCCGCTTTCCCATGTGAGAAGCAGTGAGCCCACCGTAGGCCAGTGGAGTAGAGAGAAGGAACTGATTCCAAGACCCCGAACCATAGTGGACCGGACTTGGAGGTGGGGCGCGGGGAGGACCGGTGGCAGCTCCCAGCGACAGTTTCCATCAGAGGGGTGTGCTGGGGAAGTCCTCCAGGAACCGCAGGCCCCAAAGAGCTAGAGAGACGTGGGTTCTAAAAACGGCACACTAACATTTGCTGACGGCTTAACGTGTGTCGTGTGTTGTGCTGAACATCCTGCACTGAAGAAGTGATTCCAGTGAATCTCAACAGCGCGGAAGGAGCAGCCACGGCTGTTCGCATCTTCGGGGCAGGGAGTGAATGCAGAGGTTGAAACGCCAGGACCAAGGCCAGGTCAGTTCTAAAGCCCTCGCGAGCCAGTGCGCGTGTCTGTAGACCTTTCCTCCGGTTCAGAAGAGCGGGCAACGCAGGCGATGTTTTAGGTCGTCGCCAGAGAATCTTGGGAATGGGGAGAGTTCTATACAAATACAGCCTGTTTGGACAGACCTGATAGAGAGTAATAAGGTGAGCAAGCTCACACGGTTTCTGGCCTACTTTTGAGACTTCGCTGGTCTCTTCTTTTTTGTCACCACTTAGCTGCCTTGCCCATCTGTCAGCTCAGCTGAGAATTCTATTAACAAACTGGTTCTTCTGCATTTGCCGGGTTCCTTTTTTTTTTTTGAGTTGGAGCCTCACTCTGTCACCCATGCTGGAGCAGTGGCATACACCCGACCACCGCGGCCTCAACCTTCCAAGGAGCCGGAACTACAGGTGCGTGCTACCACGCCTGGCTCATTTTTGATGTAGTGTAGAGATGAGGTCTCATCAAGTTGCCCGGGTGGGTCTCGAACCCGCGGGCTCAGGCAGTCCCCTCGCCTCGGCCTCCCAAAGTACTGGGATGACGGGCTGAGCCACCGAGCTCGGCAGCTGGATTCTTGATGAATGGTTACACTCTAGTTGGTCTCTTCTTTCATATGAGCAAGTCCTGAACTGATAGGAGTCACTGAAATGATCTTCATCTACAAGCAGTGTTAATCCCTGAAGGGGCAGGGAAGAACTCTGTCCTCCTTGAGGAGTTGTAAACATGGCCGGAATAGAGAATAAGAAGATGCTGTCACCAGGAAGAAGCGACAGATTCTCCACTGCCTAGGCTTAGAAATCCTGTTCACAGCGATCTTTCTTGGCAGAGTAAGTCATTTGAATTGGAAACGTGTTCTGTTTGTCTTTGTTGTAAGAGAGGCAGATGAGTCTGTAGTGCTCCGTCAGAGACTTTTGTCTTTAAAAGAGGGGAGAAAGGTAGTGTTTGGCAGTCTTGGTTCTTCCCTCCAAAAGAATTTATTTATTCACTTATTTAGTCAAGAGCTCACTCTGTCACAGTGGCACGATCATGGCTCACCACAGCCTCTGCCTCCCGGGCTTAGGCGATCCTTTTGCCTCAGCCTCCTGAGTAGATGGGGCTACAGACACACACCTCCATGTCCAGCTGACTTTTGGTTCTCTCGTAGTGACAACAAGGTCCTGCTGTGTTCCCTAGGCATATCACGAAACTCCTGGGCTCAGGAAATCCTCCCATCTCAGCTTCCTGAAGTGCTGGGGTTACAGACGTAAGCCACTGTGCCTGACCCAAAAAAATTTTAAATCTCAGAAGTTTTGAGTTCTGCCACGTGTCCAGCAGATTGTCCACATTCTTCTAACAATTGAATTAGCTCATTTTATTAGGCAGTGAGAAGAGGACCCAGTCATCCTCTTCAGCTGTTGAAATACTACTTCAGGAGTTGGAGACAGTGTCACTTGCCTTCAGGAACCGGCAGTTAAGGTTTTTGGCTGAGCCCTTTCTTTAGAAGTTGGGTCACAGAACTTCACACTGGGCTGGAGGTGAGGGTCGCAGCTGAACAGCTCAGAGAGGACCACTGCTTGTCATCAGTGTCCTGGAACCATGAGATTTTGCTCATAGCTAAATGGAGACCCTCTGACATGTCTTCATGGGATGAAATAATATTTCTTCTTAAATGTTTCTTGCCATGCCAGGCACGGTGGCTCTTGCCTGTGATCCCAGCACCTTAGGAGGCAGAGGCGAGAGGATTGCCTGAGTCCAGGGGTTTGAGACCAGCCTGGGCAACTTGGTGAGACCCTGTCTCCTCCTACCTCAGCCTCCTAAGTGACTGGGACTATAGGCATGCACCACCACCCCACCTAATTTTTTTTATTTTTTGTAGAGACAAGGTCTCACTATGTTGCCCAGGCCGGTCTTGAATGCCTGGGCTCAAGCCACGCTCTCCCCTAGGCCTCCCAAAGTGGTGGAATTACAGGCATGACCACGACCACACTGGACCTCAAGAACTTTTTTTAAATGCCAAGACTTGTGTCGTTCAGCTTCACTTGGGATTCATGACATCTGTCAGTAATTTATGTGAAGTTAAATGGTAGTTTTTTCCTTTGCTGGAAATGAATAATCAATCTTTATAGTATTTCATTCAACAAACATTTCTTGACCAAATAGTGGACACCAAAATGAATCAATAAAGGCCACCCTGTAACTGGTTGATGATGTGAATGACTAACATTGAAGTTTTTTATCAACAGTATGTGTTCTTATGTCATCTATCAGCCCTATGAAATTGGTGTTATCACTGACCATATTGTACAGATTAAGACATCACCTAGAAGTAGTGTAGCATATACCAGGCACATTAGAGCTAGTTCTGGGCCGCCTCCTTTCCACCTTTCATGTTTTACTGCCCTGGACTTCTAAGATAATACAGTATTTACATTTATGTGTATAAGGAAACACAGTTGGGTCCTCAGAGCAGCTGTGCATGACTTCTTTATTTGCTGGTGATGAGCTAGCCTCATTGGATTAAGAAAGTCTCTAAAAATGTCAGTTATTTGTTTGGCTTCACCTTAAAATACGGAATTGCTTTATATCATTTAAACATAAGTCTGTCTTTTTTTAAAGATAAATTGATTTATTTGCTTTTCAAAATACTCTGAACTCAGAGTTTTTCCAGGTAACCTCAGATTCAAATTTTATTGCTGGATTAATATGAATTTAAAGTTTTCCTAACTTTCTTGGTCTGCTGTAATATATTTTATCCTGGGTAGAATTAAAGCAGTCTTTAAAGATAATCTGTTGTTGGCCTTAACGTTTTACAGCACAATCTGGTGACATTTACTACTCCAGGTTACATTTTTTGCATATGTGATCCATAGACTTCCTTGATAGCCACGTTTTCCTTGTTTTTCACTTCCCAGTCTTGAGCCCCATAACTAGGAGTTTGTATAATCTCTCAGGCAGTCTCTTTATTTGGGTGATGGTCAGAGAGATGTGTGTTTCCTGAGAGAAGACCTCATGCCCATGCCCTAGGCTTCAGTTGGAAAGAAGGCGGCTTTCACTGCAGCAGTGTCCTGACTAGACGTGGAGGGCCTTTCCAGCTGGCCTTGGTTGGTCGCCGCATCATCTTCATGACTTTTCCCAGTTGTGCATAGCTGAGAGATGGGGAGATTGTCTTGTTGTTTTCACCCCTTTTAGAAATCTGTATTCTCTTGGAGAGCTATCGAATCTAAAATATCTGTAATATCAAGCCCCCATTACATAGTAAGAAAAGATTTAGTTATCGTTAAATTTTATTATCAAAGTGGAGTTGGGTTTTTTTCCCATTAATTAAGGAGAAAGGTGTATACCATTAAGGTATTTTCAAAGTCCCAGCTATACGGTATTCTTCAGAACCTGGGACGTGTGACACTATTGTAACAGGACATTTTAGAATCCAAAGGGACCTTACAGGTCATCGTGTGCAGAAGTCAGACACTGCTGGCCCAGAGCCCAGATCCTCCTCTCACATTGAGCTTGTTGGTGTCCAGTGTTTACAGCTTTTAGAACTCAAGCGACCACCGGTGTAGCGTTGACTCAGGCCTGTCATCCCAGCACTTTGGGAGGCGGAAGCGAGAGGACTGCCCAAGCTTAGGAGTTCCAGTCCAACCTGAGCAACATGCTCTCATCTCTACAATAAATCAGAAAATCAGATGGGGCGTGGTGGCGCATGCCTGTAGTTCCAGCTACTTGGAAGACTTGAGGCGGAAGGGTCACCTAGCCTGGTGACAGAGTGAGACTCCTACTCAAAAAAAAAAAAAGTTTTAGAAGTAATAAATGAACAACTTTTAAACAAATATGCAAGATACTGAGACATTTTGCAAGAAATAACAGCAAAGTGTAAGCGCCATCAGTTACTTTCATTATTCAGGTTAGTTGTAATCACAATTTTAGGTGCTCTATATAAATAATTCAAATTAGGACTCAATACTAAAAGTTAGCCAAAAAATTTATTCAAAGATATAATAAAAATAGACATATTTGTGTTTGAAAAATTTGTATAGAAGATGCTTCAAGTTTTAACAGTAGTAGAATTTTTTGTGTGTTTATAGCTGTGTAAGTGCCTGCTTGTGTAGAAGTTGCACCTGCTGATCAAATATAAGTGTCTTACAGTAACAGTATTGGTAGCATTCCTAAATTCACTTTACTTGTATACTACAGGCGTTCTTGTTTACTAGCCAAGGAAAATAACCTCGTTAGTTGGTATAATTAAGAGATGGGTACAGATACACTGTACTTGCACACATAGGCATGTTATTATTAACTCGCAGTTTTTAACTATATACCTATCTCCAGTTTTCACACATAAACACTGTTGTTTACAAGGAATAGCGAAAGGAGAGCACACACAAACCAACAAAATCCTGTCCCTGTATTGGGAATTCAGGCCAGAATGTTTCACAGCAGCCAGGTAGCATCATACTTGTAGCATCATACTCCTGTCAGTGCCATTGAACTTGTTTTGATGGCTTGCCTTTAATGTCTTGAGTTTTCTAATTCTAAACTTTCTTTCCAAGTAGATTTTTCAGTTATTATAAAATAGTTTTTCTTGTTCTTCCAACGTCTTCTCTTTTTTTTTTTTTGAGTCAGAATCTCACTCCATCGCCCAGGCTGGAGTGCAGTGGCGTGCTCACAGCCACCCCAGTGTTGACCTGGTGGGCTCTAGCAATCCTTTCACCTTAGCCTTTCAAGTAGCCAGAACTGTAGGTGTGTGCTTCCATGCCTGGCTATTTTTTTATTTATTTTAGAGACGAGGTCTCGCCAAGTTGCTCGGACTGGTCTCAAACCTGTGGGCTCGGGCAGTCCACTCTCGCGTTAGCCTCTCAAAGTGCTGGGATTACAGGCTGAGCCATGGAGCACAGCCCTGACTTCTTCTCTGTAAATGGTAGTTCTTGGCAGTAATACCTTTTAATAATCAGGACTCCGTTTATTTCTAATATCGGGTACCTTAATATTACTCTCTCTCTTTTCTGCCTTAATCTTCAGCTTCTCCTGATGTACGAGAAGATAAAACCCATCAGGCCTCTCAGATACAATTATGGACTGGGGACTTGCAGTGACAGTACTTAGAACTCAGTCCTGTGCCTGCCCTCTTTGTCGTTTCTTTCTCATTAAACTTTCTGACTTGCTAATTAATGTAAAGGTAAATATTGTCTTGATGTAAGGAGACACATGTTTAAAATGTCAAATTGCATCATTTACAATCTTTTTCTATAAAGCATTTAAAACATGGTATGTTTAATTTCATAATTTTTCACAGTTAAATATCTCTTAGCTGTTTTTGAGAAAAAGTGTTATTTGGAAGGTAATTGAGATTTAAAAAGTAAAATTAAAGGAAGTTTAATTTTTTTATACTTGTCTGTTTCTTTAAACATGTAGCCTCACCATCAGTTTATTATTTTTTTGAAAAATCTTTTCTCTGCCAGCGTCAGTATTTTATAATGATCTGTTGTGAGTTCAGCGACTAAACTTGGTATTTTCAGGTTTTCTAGTGTCCACTTTTTTTAATGTCAGCAGTTACCAGCGTTCTTAAATTATAATAACATTGGGGTAATTTTACAACAGCTCCACAGTTCCACTTTTGCCTTCAATTTTTGTTAATTTTCGTTTGTGTGTTTTATAATTTCCTCTGTTTATTAATAGTAAAACTGTCAGAAAAGAAGACAAGCAAAAGGAGAAGAAAACCAATTGCCTGTCCGTCCACCTTGTCATAAGTTTGCTTTTTTTGAATTCCAAGGAATTGAAATTCACTTTCCAGCAGTTTCAGGATTTTCTCAGTACTCTTGAAGCGCTCCACTGATATTGGGGCTCCCTCAGGCTGTCGGAATTGTAGTCTGCATGAGGGGTTTGGCGGCTGTTAGGCCTTCTGTGATCGGTAGGGTCAGATAATGCCAGTCTTCATGGATTTTCGTCTGGTGATACGTGCTGTAAATACTTGAAAGAGGGTTGCTTCCCAGTCTCTGTCCCCAAACTGCGTTTTTAAGTGACTCACAGTACTGCTGTGTGTTCAGCTTCTTGCTTTTTGTGTTCACAAAGAAAGCTGTGGACCCCACATATTCTGAAAGTCGTTTTTGCCGATTTTCACCTGTGCATTGCACCTCTTTGCCCACCCAGGAGAAAACTTTCTAGATCAGACAAGCTAGCCAGCCCCTTGTGTGCATGCTCAGATGTGGATGCGGCTGAAAGGTAAAAGTGGAGCAGGGCTTGCCAGCGGTGGGCACAGCAGTTGGGCTTCATAATGACTGATTTCTTTTTTCTTTCTTCCTTTCTTTCTTTTTTTTTTTTTTTTAGTTGGAGCCTCGCTCTTGCCCAGGCTGGAGGGCAGTGGCATGCTCCCGGCCACCGCAACCTCAAACCGCTGGGTTCCGGTGATCCTGCTGCCTCAGCCTTCCAAAGAACTGAACTACAGGTGCGCGCTACCACGCCCAGCTAATTTTTGATTTATTGTAAAGACAAGGTCTCGCCAAGTTGCCGGACTGGTCTCAAACCTGCTCAGGCAATCCACTCGTCTCGGCCCCCCAAAGTGCTGGGATGACAGGCTGGGCCACTGAGCCCGGCCAACTATGATTTCAAAAGTTATTTTACTGACTGTTACCATGTGAAAGGTCCTGTGCCAGCAACTCTTCAGAAAACTTACCCCATTTCTTTCCCTAATTCGTCGAGCACATACTATTTCAGCACCGTCATAGGTTCTGGGGATGTAGCGATAAGTGGGACACAAAAATTCCTGTCCCAGGCTCGATGGCTCAGTCTGTCATCCCAGCACTTTGGGAGGCCGAGGCGAGTGGATTGCCTGAGCCCACCGGTTCAACACCAGCCCAGGCAACTTGGCAAGACCTCGTCTCTACAATAAAATAAAAAATTAGCCAGGAGTGGTAGTGCACGCCTGTAGTTCCGGCTCCTTGGAAGGCTGAGCTGGAAGGATCGCAGGAGCCCAGCAGGTCAGCGCTGGGGTGACTGTGAGTGTGCCACTATACTACTGCCTGGGCGACACTCCAGCCTGGGCAACGGAGTGAGGCTCCAACTCAAAAAAAAAAAAAAGTTGTCCCCCTTTGGGGTTCTGTCTCAAATAGTAAATGCAGATCCCTTTGAAAATCTGATACAGCTGTCCCCATCATAAAATTGTACATGAAATGTTAGGGAATCCACAGATCTCAAAGTGCTCCTTCTTAACATGAGCCAAGGGCTTTAGGCACACTTGAACAGAAAGGTATCCCACAGCTCCCTAGTGCACAGGTGCCACCCTCTACCCACTCACCCCAACAAGCTGCTGACATGCTTATTGAGCATAGATGTCTTTTCTGCTAAGATGAAACACAGCCATGCAGGCCTAAAACAACTACTTGTGGCCACTGCCAATCAGTAGAGTTGGCATTCACAGTAGAATCTGCTTGTTATTTCAGTTCTAGAATCTTTCAAGTTTTTCAAGACTGGTATAGTGGAAAGCGCAGATTTGAAGGCTGAGCGTGGTGGTTCATGCCTATAACCTATAAAGCACTTTGGGAGGCTTAAGCAGGAGGATTGCTTGAGCTCAGGAGTTTGAGATCAGCCTGGGCAACAGAAAGATCTCGTCTTTACAAAAAAATCAAAAAATTAAGTGGTCATGGTGGCACACACTTGTAGGTCCCGACTACTTTGAAGGCTGAGGCAGGAGGATAGCTTGAGCCCAGCAGATAAAGGCTGCAGTGGGCTGTGATTGTGCCACTACACTCCAGCCCATGTGACAGAGTGAGAGACCCCCAACTCAAGAAAAAACAAACCCCCCCACACACACATATTTAGAAAATAGATACTGATTCAACTCTTGACTTGTACTATTTGGGGGTCTTCTGTTTGTTTTCTGAGGAAACAAAAATACCCTTAGAATATCCCCAAACTGGAAACAGTCCAAATGTTCATCACTGGTGTGAATGGACAAAGTGTCATCTGTCCATACAGTGGATACGTTTCTGATCATTAATAAGAAATAAAAGGAACAAACCACTGATAGATGCGAACCTGGGTCATCCTAGCCACAAGTTGTATTCGGGAATCAATGCAGCAACAGCCGTCCCCACAGTGTCGTTGGCCACCGTCACTGGGGACACGAAATCAAGGTCTGCTCTGCCAGAGGGGTCGTCGTACGTTGGTCCCATCAGTTCTGTTACGTGTTTAGGTGGTAGTGATTTTGTGCATTGATGCAGGCATCACTGCAGCCAGTTTCAGAACACTTCTGCTGCTCCCAGGAGTGTCCTGTGACTGGAGTCCCACGCACACCCCGTGGAGGAAGAGCGGGGCTTGCTGGGTGCTCGGTTTCCACAGAGCGCCATGATTAGTCGGGTGTTAGGTGGCCATGCTTCCGTTTCTTAGTAAACACCAAGCATCGGTTCCTGGTTCTTCCAGTGGCTCTTGTGTTTTCAGTGTGTACCAGTGTCACCTGTGGGCTTCTAAGTCTCTGAGAAACGAAGACCTTTGGGTTGAGTGTTTCCTGTCTTGTTTACTTAGTGAGTCTCTGAAAATCTCGACCACTGTAGATTTTCTAAATTGGCAGTTTTCCATTTTAAGCTTTCTATTTCAGGTCTGAGCCATTTACAAAATGAAAGGAAGTGTCTCCCTTTACTTCAGCTATTGGGTCTATGCCAGAATATTTTTTTTAAGTTTCCTGAAGTCAATTTTGATTTTGTTTCCTAGTGAATCATTTGAGGTCTGCTTGCAATTTTGAATCTTGACCAAACTATTCCTAAGAAAGACTTCTGAAATAGTGTGTATTTCCTAAATAGGTTTTTGTTTTCTGAAAGTCGTTTTTCAGAATACACTGGGTTCTAGCCGGGCATGGTAGCGCCACCTGTAGTTCCAGCTACTTGGAAGGCTGAGGCAGAAGGATCACCAGAGCCCAGCAGGTCGAGGCTGCAGGGGCCAGGAGCAGCCACTGCACTCCAGTCTGGGCGACAGAGTGAGACTCCAACTCAAAAAAAAAAAGAAAAGGAATACACTGGGTTATTTAAATCTGGTTTTTCCTGCCCTGATGCTTTCAACTATTATGTCAAGGGTCTAGTAATTAAGTTGGCATAGATATGACATTCCAAAATATTAAGTACCTAACAAATTCCTAAATTCTGCAGCAAATTTCTATCTGTCTTCCTGAGTTTTAGGAAAGTCCTTAAGTACAACCGTTCAGATAAGTCCTAGACCAGGGCTTAAATTCAAGTTCTATGCATCTGCCTTCTGCTCTAACAGTTCAAAGAGACCACTGTAGGTTGTATAATTGTTCCTTTGCTGAGAAACCGTCAGGAAAGGCGTTCATTTCACAGGGGAGGGGAGGGAGCAGAAGGAACTAGAAGGTGTATGTCATAGTGTATGTAGAGACAGTGGCTCAAGTGGGTTTCTGGAGGTTTGAGTAGGGAGTGTGTTTCCTCTTGGGGCTTAGAATGCCAGTTAGAGGATTATGGAATGGCTTTTTGTCTCGTAGTTTGTCTGTGGTTATAGTTCCTCTTAAAGTATTAATTATGGCATTTCAAAAGCTGGCCATGTGCTCAGCCCTTAAGCCAAAATTTTTTTCACTTACCAATGTAGGTGCAAAAATTAAGGCTATGTTGGAAGTTTGTAAAAGATAGGCATTCTTCTGAGAGGTGTGGCTTTGATCATGTGAACCTATTACAAATGAGAGATTATTATAGTCAATAAAAAGGTAATTAACTGGAAAAGTGTACATAGGAACTTTCTGAGTGATGCAAATGTTTTAAATCTTCAGGAGGGGTGTGTTTATGGGTTATGCAGGTGTTGCTTACATAAAAACTTATTTAACTGTAAGCCTTAAGAATTGTAAACTATTCCTAAATAGAAATGATTTGAATGCTTACAAAGATTTTTTTTTTTTAACAAGTGTATTCTTACAGATTCTCAGTTTTCCTGACCAAGCAGAGGGCCATATAATACACAGCCCTATAGTTTTTTTGCTTGAGTCGGAGTTTCATTCCTTCGTCCAGGCTGGAGTGCAGTGGCACACACACTCACGGCCACCCAAACGTTGACCTCCTGGGCTCCAGTGATCCTTCCACCTCAGCATTCCGAGTAGCCGGAACTACAGACGCACTGCCAGACCCGGCTATTTTTTATTTTATTGTAGAGATGTGGGCTCGGGCAATTCACTCTCCTCGGCCTCCCAGAGTGCTGGGATTACAGGCTGAGCCACTGAGCCCGGCCTCCTACAGTTATTAACCTAAAATTACTATCTTCTAAATTGATAAGACAGTGAGTGTCCTCGGAAAGGTCTTGCAGGTGACCCCAGTACTAAAGTTGGCTCACTCACCTTTGCTTCACATGGTTGGTAACTGGTTTTTATCCTCATCAACCTGGAACTCTTGGGACCAGCTTGGACTGGATTCGAGGATTATTGGATCTGGTCCTCCACCCACTCCCCATGGGATGCTTACTCAGTAAATGGAAACAAGACAGCCCAGAACAAAACAAACCCGAGACAGAACTTTACACAGATAGATAGAAGCTAAGCAAGGAGCTGAAGAATTAAACGAATACAGAAGTGTTTACCCAGTAGCACAACTTCATATCAAAACCGAAAGGCTTCATTGCCTTGCACAAAGTCCTGTGTGGTTACAAATTCCGGGATAATGCAGTTATTTCAGCAGTGTGAGCTCAGACCCAGGGTGGTGTTCCTGTCACAAATTGAGAGAACGAAGAGTTGGGCACAGGATCATTCAGTCGCCTGGCTGAGGTCCTTGGAACCATGCCAAGCTTTTTAAGTCCGACAGTGAAAGGACGAGGGATAGCATTTCATATCTGAAAAAATACACAGAGGTGAAGTTACTGATTACTTAAGGAAAAGGCTTTCCTTGTCAGGTACTGCCTCCCCAGAGCAGAGCAAGACTGCTGGTCTCGTAGAGTTTGGGGCAACTAGGAAATTCAAGGATAGGCAGACTTTCAAGGCAGCAACCAGTTGTTAGCAGTGGAAGCGCTGTCACTCAGGTGGGCGCTGTTGGCTGGGTGGCGCTCAGATGTGTGCTTGTGTGTCAGGTGACTCCATGCCTGGCTGGCTGACTTTGGAAGTCAGGAGCCATCACTGACTGGTTGGTTTACCAGAGGCAACTGAGGCCAGTTGTTATTGGCTGATTAGATGCATTTAAACCGGTTCTAGAGGTTACTTGTTACTGTGACTTCAAGACTGTCATGTCTTGGTTAAGAAGGCTTAAAGCCTGTTCTCATGGCTACTTTTGTACATGGCTTCTTACCCTTTAGTTTTTTCTAGGAACGTGAGAGCCTTTTATTCTTGTGTAGTGCCCCATCCTGAAAACTTTCCAGACCCTCTGCCCTTAATAAAATGTCATCATGATTCGCCTTGGCATGAGTTGTTTCTCTTTGGTTTTATTTTGTTTTGATTTCCACTGTTTCACCACACTAAACACTTGGTAGACATTTTCAATCCAGGAACTCCCATCCTTCAGCTCTGGCCCTGACTCCAGGCCCTCTCAGCTCCTTGCGTGAACCTCACCCCACTTCAGGAGTAGGTATTTGGTCTTCTGCTTCCTCTGCCAGTTTATTTACATTTCTTGTTCGTCCAACCCAGGGCTTGGCCAGAGAGTAAATACTTAGGCTTTGTGAACCAGAGGGCCTCTGTTATAACTACTTTGCTGTTACAGCATGGAAGCCATGAACAGTACACAATCACATGGGCGTGGCTGTGTCTCGGTAGAACTTTATGTAACAAAACAGGTGATAGGTTGGGTTTGTATTCAGACCCCTGCCTGCTGTTTCCCATTCATCTTTCTAGAATATTCGCTCAGTGAGGGCAGGGATTTTTGTTGCTTTGTTCATTAGGTATATCCCTGCACTCAGTGAGCACTCAGCTGTTGTGGCTCATCATTCCAGGTGGCTCATGGGGTGTTTGTATTTGTTCCCTGATCTTGTTTTGGGATGCTTTCTGAGAAAGAGTAGACATGTCTGTCGCTGTCATCTTGTTACCAGTAGTGATGTTTTCCAGCTCACATTTTTGTCATTGATACTTCTTTTTTTTTGGAGTCAGAGTCTCACTCTGTTGCCCAGGCTGGAATGCAGGGACAAGCTCACGGTCACCGCAGCCTCCACCTGCTGGGCTCAGACGATCCTTCTGCCTCATCCTTCCAAGTAACTGGGACTGCAGACATGCACCACCATGCCTGGCTCTTTTTTTTATTTTTTAGTGTAGGGGGCAAGGTCTCACCAAGTTGCCGGTGCTGGTCTTGAACCCCTGAGCTCAAGCAATCCTCTTGCCTCAGCCTCCCAAAGTGCTGGGATTACAGGCTTGAGCCACGGCACCCGGCAATACTTCATTCTAATTGAAGTTAAGGTAGGACTGAAAGTCACATCTGTGATTTTGTAGTTTCCTTTAGTAAGTCTGTTTATATATTGATCTGTATTGCACTCCATACATAGTATCAATTTACATAAATCTATTTGTCTCTGTGGGGTTTTTTTTATATAAGAATCACATGAGGCTGGGCATGGTGGCTCATGCCTGTAGTCCCCCCCACACTTTGAGAGGCAGAAATGAGAAGGTTGCCTGAGCCCAGGGTTAAACGTTTAAGACCAGCCTGGGTAATTTGCCGAGACCTTGTCTCTACAATAAACTAAAAGAAAAACAATGAACTGCGTGTGATGGCGTGCATCTGTGGTTCTGGCTTCTTGGAAGGCTGAGGCGGAAGGATCACTGAGTCCAGCAGGTCGAGGCTGCAGTGGTCGTGAGCGTGCCACTGCACTCCAGCCTGGGCAACAGAGTGAGAGTCCAACTCAAAAAAAAGCAGCAGCACATGAACACGAAGACTTGACTTAGAATTCTTTTTTTTTTTCCCCCTTTAATAGGGTCCTACGTTGTGACAGGCTTGCACCATGCGTGAGTACAAGCTAGTCGTTCTTGGCTCAGGAGGCGTTGGAAAGTCTGCTCTGGTAAGTCATTCTTACTTTGTCCAGGCTTTTTGCTCCTCGGTGTTCTTTTACTGTTGAGTTTTGAACTCTGGTTACTTGTCGGTGTTTGTTTGATTGTTTGTTTGTTCTTGAGTTGGAGTCTCACTCCTTCGCCCAACCTGGAATGCGGTGGCAGGCACGCTCACAGCCACCCTAACGTTGACCTTCTGGACTCCAGCGATCCTTCGGCCTCAGCTTTCTGAGTAGCCGAAATTCAAAATGCATGCTACCACACCCGGCTATTTTTTTTATTTTATTGTAGAGATAAGGTCTCACCAAGTTGCCCGGGCTGGTCTCAAACCCGTGGGCTCAGGCAGTCCACTCGCCTTGGTCTTGCAAAGTGCTGGGATTATAGGCTGAGCCACCGAGCCTGGCCTGTATTTGTTAAGGTGAAATCCCATAAGGAGTTTAGAAGCAATATCAAAACTTGTAATAATTCTTTTTCATATATTAACTTTGTCCAGTTTTACATGATTTTAATGGTCATATTTCCTGCATCAAGCAATAGTATAGCAAGAATGAAGATACAGTTTGGTTGTGAGGGTTGGGGAAGGAGAGAAACTTAGGAGGAATGACTTGATGACTAGTTCAGAGCTTAGCAGAGCCCCCAAGAAAATAGATTAATTTTCTTTTTCTTCCTAGTGAGACAAACCATCTTTCTTGGCCTCTTAGAGTGGCAGCCTAGCTCAAAACTTGATGTGCTTGGATCAAACTGAGTAGCATATACAGTGTGACATATGAACTGCTTTTTAATTTGTTTTTTTTGTTTGTGTTTTTTTTGTTTTTTTGAGTTGGAGTCTCACTCAGTCGCCCAGACTAGAGTGCAGTGGCCGCTCCCGGCCACCGCAGCCTCACCTGCTGGACTCCAGTGATCCTTCCGCCTCAGCCTTCCAAGTAGCTGGAACTACAGGCGCGCGCTACCACGCCCGGCTAATTTTTTGATTTATTGTAGAGATGAGGTCTCGCCAAGTTGCCCAGGTGGGTCTTGAACCCGCGGGCTCAGGCAATTCACTCACCTCAGCCTCC
>CAUYQG010190607.1:0-18218 GCA_963574415.1 Tarsius wallacei | reverse complement strand
ACATTTTTTTTCTGAAAGAAAGGAAAAAATAATGAGTGTTTGGGGGACAAATACAGAGAAAGATACTGCTGAAAACAGCACATTTAGACATACATACTAAGGTGAAACCATGTGAATAAAATGGAAGTGGAAAAATATGGGGAAAATTTTGAATTAAAGAGAAATTTAGAGATGTTAAAATTAAGTAATTAATAGTGGAGGTAGATAGATATCATGGTTTACTTACCAAATGAGTAGAAATTTGGGGAACAAGGGAATATGACATGTACAAGACAAAGTTACAACATCCGCTGGGGCTAGGAAGAAGCAGGAAACCTCATAGTAGTCTTGCAGTGAGGAGAGGTGCAGTAGAACATCTTGTAGAAGATACTTGCAGCCCATGAATTCAGATGGGTTTCTACAAAGAATGTGATAAGAAAAAAGGAAGTTTATGCAATAAATGTACTGGAAATTAAGCTACTGCAGGGCAGCAGCAGTGAGAGATGAACGAATAGAATTTATGCTATAAAAATATGTGGATTGACAATTAAGTTCATGAACTCATTTTAGGAAGAATGCCACATACCTCATTACTGAATATCACTATGGTCAACTTTGAAGTACTCCCCTTGGAAGGTCATGCACCAATGCTAGTGCCTAGTACACCCATCAAAACAATTTTGGAACTCTTTTTCTGGAATGGCCATCAGAGCTATCATAGCAAGAATGTCAGAGTTGGAATTACAGCAAAAAACAAACGTTAAATTTCTTATTAAACTTGGCAAGAGTGAAAGTGAAATCAGGGACATACATGTTAGTCCAAGTGTATAGGGATAACCCCATGAAGAAAACGACAGTATACAAATGGAGACCATCACTGATGAATAAATGTCAGGACAACCAGTAGAAAGCAAAATTGATGAAAACATTCCAAAAATTTATTGAATTTTGCATCAAAATCATCGTCTGGCTGTGAGAAGTATAGCAGACCAAATAAACATCTATTGATAGAGAAACAGGAAAATTTTAACAGAAAATCTTAACATGAGAAAGGTGTGTACAAAAATGGTCCCAAAGGAGCTCTTGCATCATGACAATGCACCAGCTCACACTGTCTGTGAGGGAGGTTTTAGCCAGTAAACAAATAATTGTATTGGAACATCCTCCCTACTCACCTGATGTGGCCCCTGGTGGCTTTTTTACTTACCCAAAGATAGAGAAAATGTTGAAAGAAAGACATTTTGATGACATTCAGTATATCAAGGGTAATACAAGGACAACTCTGATGGCTATTCCAGAAAGAGTTATAAAATAACTGCTTTAATGGGTGTACTAAGTGCTGGCATCAATGCATAGCTTCCCAAAGGGAGTACTTTGAAGGTGACTGTAGTGATATTAAGTGATGAGATATGTAGCACTTTTTCTAGGATGACTTCGTGAACTTAATTGTCAGTTCCCATATGATCAGAATTACAATTATTAAGAAAAGACTTCAAAATAGAGATGTAATATATAATCCTGTCTTTACATTTCAGGTTTGATTTTTAAAAGAAAAATTACAAGTTGAGCATGCCAATCCAAAATGTTAAAATTCAAAATGTTTGAATACTGAAATGATGTTCAAAGTAAATGGTCATCAGAGCATTCTGGATTTCAGATTTTTGGATTTGAGATGCTCAACCGGGAAGTGCAATGCAAATATTTCAAAACCCCAAAAATCTGGAATCCAAAACATTTCTTATCTCAGGCATTTTGGATAAAAGATACTCAACTTGTAGTAGGTGGTATATGGAAATGGTAATATGATCCTATTTTTTAAATCATAATGCAGAAAGATAAGAATGAGACTTGTATATTTTTTATACTTAATAATTTCTCTTCTAGGAATGTTAAAGAAGAAATTTACACATATAATTTGTTAAAACGATAAGGCAGACTTCAAGATGATTTCAAAAACTGTAGGGACTACTATGATGGGGGGTTGCAATAGGGAGAGACATTGGGCTCAACTCCAAATACAACAAGGAAAAGAGGGAATATATAGCCAAAGAGCAGGATAGGAAACTCAATGAACAATCAATTTCTAAAGAGGAAACATTCTGGCTTATCAGAATTCTTGCTGAAGGCAGGCCAGAATGATTAGACATTACCTGAGGAATGCTGGAAGATAAAGAGCCCAATGAGATATAGGATTAGATATCAGAAAAGGGGGACTCTGACTAAAATGACATGGCAGAATCTTTACTGAAATTGGGCAATGCACAGATGGACATGAAAGTTTAAAAGTCGAGGCCTAGTTGGGAGGAAGAAGATACTGAAAAGTCTAGCTAAAGTTTGGTCAAGGAGAGGCTCTTTGCCAGGAGAAATGAGAAAGTATATGTAAGAGCTTCCTACTGCTTCTTGGTTATAAATTCTCATTTGCTCATGTTGTATTTGAAATTGAGTCCAGTTCTTCAATGAGGTCTCTGCTTTTTCCTTTTTTGTAACAGTTCTGAATAAAATCTGTTTTACCACTTTACTGTCCAGTTCTAGATTCCTTTGACAGAATTCACTGGTCACTGAAATTAAGGGGCATTTAAATTTATCTTTCATCCTCTTCCTACTTAAGTATTCATTTTACCCTTGAAGGCTCAGTTTCTCTTGATATGATATTGGGTCAGCTTTTGAACATGAGGCTGTCAGCATTTTCTGTTTTACTCCAGTAAAACTGAAACTCAGTCAGTTCCCATTCTGCATTATATACTGCTCAGAAGAGCTATTTTAATGTGATTTTGAACGTTGAATAGAAGGAAAATAATTTAGGTTGTTTAGGATAAACTTAGGCATAGGTGTGAAGTATCATCTAAGGAATTCAGGCTGCCTTCAGCGTGACTTTTGTCATTATACTGGTTAACTCAAAGGCTACAGATCTTTTATTCAGATAATTATAGAATATAAATGCTGGAAAGGACTTAAAGGTCATTCGATCTAACTAACCTTGGATGCATGCATCCCCTCTACAATATCTCCATCGGTGGTTGCCTTGTCACTATTTGACCCAGATGCCTGAAAATAAGGCATTGAAATAGAGCTTTGGGATACAAGACATTGTGTTTGGCAGCATTTAGAGTGCTAAAAGTGCTATTCTTAAACTTTGAACTTCATTCATGTGAAGATTATAATAAGCTTTAATCTTATAAATAACTAGAAAACATTTGAACAGGGTTTCCCCTTTATTTATTTTTTTTTAGCTCTACTTTCCTCATAGAGATGCATAACAATGAATGAAACTGAAATAACTTTTTATTCACCCTGCAAACATTGCTATTTGCACTCTTTTTTAACAGGCATTTCTAATACTGAAATAGTTTGTTCATAATTGAAAACACATACAATTTTCTTCAGAAAGAAGAAACTTGGTAATCTCTAAATTTGCTTATTTTAAGCTTTTATTCAAATGGTTCAGAAGAGTTTAAAATGAAAGACAGCAGTTTCTCACGGTATGTCACAGTTCTCCAGAGAGAAAGAACCAATAGGAGAGGAAAGACAAAGGTAAAGATATTTATATATATTCTTACACATATATATTAATATATAAATAGATGATATAGTATAGATAGATGATATAGATATATAGATATGGATATGGTAGATATATGAGGAGGAATTTATTAGGGAAATTGGTTGAGAAGTCACATGATAGGCAAGAACCTGAGAAGCTGGTAACATGGCTCAGTCCAAGCCTCAAAATGAGGGGGGCTGATAGTGTAACTCTCAGTTCAAGATTTGAAGGCCTAAGAAACTGGAGGGCTGCTGGTGCAAGTCTCCGAAGTTCAACAGCCAGAGAACCTGGAGTTCTGATGTCCAAGGGTAGGAGAAAAAGTGTTTACCAGTCTAAGAAGAAAGAAAGTGTGGATTCAGCTTTCCTCTGCCTTTTTGGTCTATCTGGGCCCTCAGCCAATTGGATGGTGCCCCCATATTAAAAGAGGGCAGATCACCCCTACTCAGTCCACTGATTCAAATTCTAATTTCTTCTGGAAATACCCAAATATAACACCAAGTAGATTCTATGAGCTTACATAATCATGCATAATTTCCAGAGGGGATACCCAGAGAGCTGGTAGAACATTCTGATATGTCTGTGAGGGTATTTGTTTGTTTTTATAAAATATTTTATTGGCCAATAAAATTGTTATGTTTTTAAATATTATTTTTAAACTAAGCAAGATAATAAAGAAAATGAACTATTTTACATGAACAAACAACTAGTTTTAATACTAGTTGTTCTTATTTTAGAGGTGTGGGATTAATTTTTAACATTTCAACCTAAATTAAGGATTGAATGAAAAAGAATACTTTTGAGCTCTTTGTCATAATATGACATATACTAACATTTCAGAAACCCTTCGTCAGGATGCTTTTGTTGTACTTGAAAAAAACTGCCCCATGAGTGGCATGATTGATTAAAAATACATTTGTTAGAAGTGATAAATGCTTGAGCTGATGGATAGCCTAAATACTCTGACTTGATTATTACATTCTATGCATGTAACAAAATAATTTACCACAGAAATATGTACAAATATTGTATATCAATATATGGTCCAACAAGAATTTTTAAGTGGCCATAATAAAAGTGCTTCAGTGAGCAAATACAAAGATGTTTGAAATGAGTGAAAATAAGAACATCTCAGCAGAGAAATAGAAATATAGAAAAGAGCCAAATAGAAATTTTAGAGTTGAAAAATACAATAAACTAAATATTCAAATTCAATGGATGGGCTCAACAGCAGAATGAAGAACATAGCAGAATCAGTGAATTTGAAGATAGGACAATAGAATTATCTGTGGGACTATAAAAAAAAGATTTAACATTCCTATTACCAGAGTCCCAGAAGAAAAAGAAAAGGAAATCTATGTCTAAAAATTTCCCAAATTTGATAAATAACATAAAATAACAGATTTTAAAAGGTGAGCTAATTCCAAACAGGACCAATACAAAGAAATTCATATTAAGAGGGGACTTCTGGCAAGATAGCAATGGGACATGTCGACTATGAGCATCTCCACAAAAATGAGTGTCCATAAAGACTCTCTGCCTGAGTAGGTGTGTGCCAGTGGGTGAGTGAAAGTCTGTCTGAGGGGAGACTCTGGTGCATGCACCTGGTGCTCTCCTCCGGAGGTGACTGCAACACCATACAGCCCTGAGATTTGAGCCACCAGTGGGCAGGATGCTCTGATATTCTCGGGACTCTCCTGAGAAAAGCCTGCTGAATTCAGATGATTCTCATCACCTGGAACCTGGTCCACATCATCACTTATGACTGCAAAGCAGCCGGAACTCCCAGGTCGGATCTGATCGGTGGAAAGAGAAGATGGGGAGAGCTGGAGAGAGGAGCTCCACCACCGGTGAGGAGATGCCAACTGGAGCCATTTTTCCTGTCCCAGGACCAGGCAGAGACCTGCATTGCTCTGCCCAGCTCCACCTAGCCTCCAACTTGGGACCTAGAGGTAATCTCATCAAACTCGGAGAGACAGACGCCCCTCCCCCACACTGGATTGGGCACAGCTGGACACAGATCTGAGTGGCAGACTTGACAGGCAGCAAGCCGGGTGAGTACAGATCTGTTCCACCTTCCTCCTGCAGTAGGCCTGGGGCATATGACCCATGCTGAAAGCAATCCTATCAACCTGTGCTAAGAGCAGAGGGGGAGGGACTGGAAATCAGAGCTGAAAGGAAGTTGGAGTAAAAGGAATGAGCTCAGGGTGAGTTTTGTTTATTTTGTCTGTTTGTTTTACTCATTATTGTTTGTTTTTTGTTTTAGTTTTTTTCTTTCTCTTTCTGTTTTTGATTACTTTTTCATACTTGCTTTGTTTCTGTTATTCTATTGCCTTTTTTTAGACTTCCTGTTTGTGTATGAAAATTTTTGAGGGAGAGTACATCAACAGTGGTGTTTTTGTTGGTTTGTCTGTTTGTATGATTGTCTGTATGTTTTAGTTTTAAAAAATATTTTCTGTCTTTGTATGTGTATCTTTTCATTTGTTGGTATGTCTGTCTGTTTTCCCTCTTCCTCTTCTCTCTTTCCTTTTTCCTCTTGCTCTCCCCTTCCTTTTTCCATTCCTTTCCTTTTCCTTACCTCATTTTGCTATCATGGAGCAAATTGATAACCCTACTGCATGGATGGATTGTAAGGCAGTGGGAAGTGGGTTTCAGGGGTTCCACACATCTGTCAGCAGATACTGGGATCTGCAGACAGATTCTGAATTATAGCTAGTCCCTCAATTAAATCTCCAAACTGCAGAAAGTACAGTCCCCAACCAATGGCCCAGCTTCAGAATTGAACAAAGACAGAAGATCCTCATAAGAAAGAATAGGAGATTGAGCAAAAAGAAGTAAAAGATACCCCACATCCCTCAACAACAGAATTAAAGAAGAGGCAAAAAATAAAAGGGGGGGGGAATCTACACAAATGAAAAAATAAAAGAAGAATATGGGTCCCACAGAGACCCTGGGAGGTCAGACACTGAGAATATAGACTCAGAATGCAAACAATAAAGAACTCCCAGAATGACTGGTGTCAAACCACAAACCTGGATATCAAGACATTAATAGAGAGAATAAATAGAATTGGGGAGAGATAAAAGGAAAAAATGAAGCAGTTGATAACTGTGATAACAGCAGTGTAGTAATGAAATAAATAACAACCTGAATAGCATGGAAAGCAGAATTAGACAAGCAGAAGAAAGAATCTCAGAGATTGAGGACCAAATTATGGAACTAACCCAAAAAGTCAAAAACATGGAAAAGAAGTTAAAAAGACAGAGCAAAACCTTCAAGAGATAAGCAATTATTTCAAGAGGCCGAACCTAAGAGTAATTAGACTCCCTGAAACAGAGAGAGAGAGAAAGACCACCCTGGAACAAACACTCCATGAAATTATCCAAGAAAACTTCCCTCATCTCCTCAGTGATGCAGCCATTCAAACACAAGAGATTCGGAGAACCCCTGCAAGATAACAAATGAGAAGACCAACTCTTAGACACATAGTAATTTGCCTACACAAAGTAAGTATGAAAGAAAAAATCCTAAAGGCCGTGAGAGAAAAAGTTCAGACTACCTACCAGGGAAGACCAATTAGAATAGCAGCAGATTTATCTACGGAAACACTTCAGGCTAGGAAAGCTTGGAACCCAATCTTCAAAGTTCTCAAAGATAAACCATTTCAACCAGCAATTACCTGCCCAGCTAAGCGAAGCTTCATCAGTGATGGAGAATTAAAATCTTTCCCAGACATCCAATCCTTAAGAGCTTATGCTGCCTTCAGACCAGTTCTACAAGAAACACTTAAGAAAGAATTAAACACAGAAGAAAGGAAAAAAAGAATGACAATGTCCTTCACAAGAATGTAGGAAAACTATTGAAAACACATGAATCCATGCAAAAATCAAAAGAAAGACAACAAACAGCAACAACAACAACAAACTATAAGAACTTCATGACAGGGATAAACTCTCACATTTCAATAATTAGCCTGAATGTGAATGGACTAAATGAACCACTGAAAAGATATAGAATAGCAAAATAGAAAAAATATCACAAGGCAACAAAATATTGTCTCCAAGAGACTTCATTCATTCACCAGAAGGGACACTCACAGACTCAAAGTAGGAGGATGGGGAAAAAAGATTTCACACAAATGGAACACAAAAGAAAGTAGCAGTCATGATCTTAATATCAAAGGAAATACCCTTTAAGATATCAAAAATTAAAAAAGATACAGAAAGTCATTACATAATGATGAAAGGTTCAATCCATCAACAAGAAATATCCATACTAAACATATATGAACCCAACATAGAAGCACCAACTTTTATCAAGCACTTTCTAGGTAAACTTAAAAAAGATACTGACTCTAACACTAACATATCTGGGGACTTAAATACCCCACTCACAACCCTAGACAGATTATCAAGACAAAAACTCAATAAGTGATCTGGAACCTCAACATGACACTTGACCAAATACACTTAATTGTTACCTACAGAACACTCCACCCAATGACCATGGGATATACATTCTACTCATCACCACATGGAACGCACTCTAAGATCGACCACATCCTCAGCCATAAATCAAGCATAAACAAATTTCATAAGGTTGAAATTCTGCCATGCACCTTCTCAGACCACAGTAGAATAAAAATAAATATCGACAACAACAAAGTTCCCCTAAAACACACAAAGACATGGATACTAAACAGCATGATGCTAAGCAACTCCTGGGTCAACATGGAAACCAGAACAGAGATTAAAAGATACCTGGAAACAAATAAAAATGAAGAAACATCTTATCAAAACTTCTGGGATGCCATAAAAGCAGTACTAAGAGAGGAATTCATATCTCTACAAACATACATGAAGAAAATGGAAAGATAATTTATGATCAGTTTAACAAGTCACCTAAGGAAGCTGAAAAAGCAAGACCACCAAAACCCTAACTTCAGCAGAAGAAGCCCAAACCAGGGACCTAGAAGACAAAAAGATAATACAAAAAATCAATGAAACAAAAACCTGGTTCTTTGAAAGGATAAACAAGATTGACGGTCTCCTAGCTGGACTGACCAAGAAAAAGAGAATAACCCCAAACAAACAATCAGAAATGCAAAGGTCAGCACACAACTGACCCCAATGAAATACAAAAGATTATCAGAGACTACTATGTACACTTATGGGAAACAAACTTGAAAGCCTAAAGGAAATGAAGGACTTTCTGACATCACACAACCTACCCAGGTTGAAACGAGAAGAAATTGAGACCCTAAATAGACCAATAACAATCCACAAAATTGACTGCATCATAAGAAAACTACCTACCAAAAAAAAAAAGCCCTGGCCCAGATGACTTTCCAGCAAAATTCTAAAAAACATACAAGGAGGAAGTGAAAGTATTCCAGGCAACTGAGAAAGATGGAACTCTCCCCAAATCATTTTACAAAGCTAACATCACATTGATACAAAACCAAGGAAAAATCCAAAAAAGAAAGAGAACTACAGGCCAATTTCCTTGATGAAGATAGATTCTAAAATTCTCAATAAGATCCTTGCAACTGAATTCTACAACACATCTCAAAAGTCACCCACCTCAACCAAGTAGGTTTCCTCCCCAGGATGCAGGGCTGGTTCAACATTCATAAAACCATAAATGCAATTAAATACATCAACAGATGTAAACACAAAAACAGCATGATTATATCATTAGATGCAGAAAAAGCTTTTTACAAAATCCAGCACCCCTTCTTGATAAAAACCCTCGACATCTAGGCATATCAATAATTGCATTAAATATAAATGATCTAAATACAACAATTAAAGACAAATATTTATAAAATGGATTAAACATGAACAAACTATATGCTGTAGACATAAAACTTACTTCAAATAAAATGATATAAATAGGTTAAAACTAAGGTATTATAAATTTATATGCCATACAAGCATTAATCAAAATAAATTAAGAGTAGCTATGTTAATATCAAATAAAGTTGACCTAAGAGCAAAGTAAATTACCAGAGTCAGAGAATGATATTACATAAAGATAAAAGAGTCAATTCATCAAGAAGACAAACACAGTAAACTTAAATATGTATACATCAAACAATAGAGTTAAAACTATAGAAAGCAAAATTTGATAGAACTTATGTAATAGATACATTCACAATTATAACTGAGTACTTTAACATCTCTCTCACAACAATTAATAGAAATACATCAACAAGGATATAGAAGAATTCAAATACCAAAATGTAATCAACATTTGCAGAATACTTCACCTAACATAGGCAAGAGTACTCATTTTTTTCAAGAACAAAATGTATAACAAGATAGACTATTTCCTAGCACATAAGCGCAAAGCTCAACAAGTGTAAATGCACCAAAATCATACAGAGTATCTTCTCTGGCATCAGTGAAATCATGCTAGAAATTAATAACAGAAATAAAACAGAAAAATCGACAAAGATTTCGATGTTAAACAACATACTTTTAAATCAGAGGAAGTCTCAAGAAAATTTTTTAAAAATACATTGTACTAATGAAAAAGAAAATATAGTATTTCAAAATTTGTGAAGTAAAGCTAAATCAGTGCTGACAGAGAAATTTACAGCAAAAAATTTACATTAATGAATATAAAATGTCTCATATTTATAATCTAGACTTCAACTTTAAAAGTACTGGAAAGCAAAGTGCAAAATAAACCAAAGCAAAAGGAAGACAATAATAAAAATTAGAAATAAAAATTGTAAACAAAAACAGTGTGCAAAATGTATAAACCAAAAATCTACTTTTTTTGATAAAAAATCAGTAAAATAGACCAAGTTCTTGCAAGACTAACAAAAATAGAAGACATAATTATTTTTTGATTTTTAATGTTTTATAGAAATAATAGAGATGTAAAGTACAAGGGAGCATTAACTACATAAGTAGGCTGTATATGGGTAAAGTTTGGCCTTCTAACTGACCCTCACTCTCCTTCAGTAGTGAACCAGGTACCCTTTGTGTTGTCACATGCCCCTACCCTTCTCCCCCCTTCCCTCTCCTTGCAGTGCCCAGCAACTGCTTATCTCTACCATGTGCTAATGTGACTAGTGATCAGGGCCCACTTATGAGTGAGAACATGTGGTATTCGGTTACTTTTATTTCTGTGATAGTTCACTTAGTATGATAGCCTCCAACTACATCAAATTTGCTGCAAAATCCATGATTTTGTACTTCTTTATGGCTGTGTAATACTCCATCATGTATATGTGACACATTTTCTTTATCCAGTCCACTTTCGATGGGCAGTAGGGTTGGTTCCATATTTGTGCTATTATGAATAGCATGGCAATTAACATGCATGTGCAGAAGAAGACACAATTATTAATACTAGAAATAAAAGAAGATATCATTACAGACCTTCCTGAAGATATTAGAAGCATAAAAATTGAATATTACAAAAAGTCCTATGTACATAAATTTGACAGCTTAGTTGAAATGGAGAAGTTCCTTGAAAAGCACAAACAATCACAATCCATGTAATATAAAATGGATAATCTGAATATCTTACTATTAAATTATTTTACTCCCCCAAAGTAAATTTTATGGCCAAGAAGTTTTTCCTGGAAAATTCTACCAAATGAATATATTTTTATTTACAGTCATTTTGATAATATAGAAGATAAAGCAACCTTTCTAAATTTATTTTATGAAGGTACTAATAATCTTATACAAAAGACAGTCAAAGACATTAATAGAGAAGAATATTATAGACCAATAAACCTCATGAATAAAGACAGAAAAATCCTTGCAAAATATTAGCAAGTAAAACTTGCTAATATATAAAACATATACTCATCATGATGAATTTGGATTTATTCTGTACATACAAGGTTGTTTCAATATTCAAAAAATGATCAATGTAATAAACCATGTTAACACACTAAATAAGAAAAATTATAAGGCCATATCAATTGCTAACAAAAAAGTATTTACAGATTCAACATTCATTCATGATGAAACCTATCAGCAAGCTAGGAATAGAGGTGGAACTTCCTCAAATTAATAAAGAGCATCTGTAAAATGAAAGCAAAATTGAAGGAAAAAAACTTTACACTTAATAGTAAAATATTGAATGCTTTCCAATTAAAATCACTAACAAGGCAACAATGTCTGCTTTTTCTACTCTTGTTAAATATAGAGCTGCAAGTTCCAGTTAGTACAATAAAAAAAGAAGAAAAATTAAAAGCATACATATCAGAAACAAAGACATAAAACCACTTATATTTGCAGATAACATAATTTTCTATGTAGAGAATCTCATGAAATCTATAAAAACAGTCTCTTAGAACTAATAAATGAGTACATAAATATTGCAGGATAAAAGTTAATCATACAGAAATCAATTCTATGTCTATATTCTAGTCTCAAACTTATAGATACCAAAATTAAAAGTATAATACCACTTAAAATTGCTTAAAATAAGGCAGAAATATTTATGTATAAATGTAACAAACATGTACAGGTCCTCTATTCTAAAAACTATGAAATGTCAATGAAATAAATCAAAGAAAATCTGAACAAATTGAGAGACATGCCGTGTTCATGCATTGAAAAACTCAATACTTAAGATGTCAGTTTTTCTAAAAATGATATATAAGTTTAGTGAAATTGCTATTCCAGCAAGACTTTTTTGTATATATAGGCAAGATTATTTTAAAGTTTGTTGAGAATGGAAAGGAAACTTGAATAGCTTAAACAATTTTGAGAAAAAAATAAAGTGAGAGGAATCACATCACCAAATTATAAGATATATATCTACAAGTAGTAAAAACTGTGTGGTACTGGGAGACCAATGGACATATAGAGCAATGTAACAGAAGAGAGAAACCAGCAACAGCTTCACAAAAGTATGGCCAACTGATTTTTGATAAAGATAGAAAAGAAATTCAATGAAGAAAGGATATGCTTCTCAACAAATTATACTGGCCAATTTTATAGTCATTGACTAAGAACCATAGACTTTAGCCTGAAAATAACACGTTTTTAAAAAATAACTCAAAATGGATCATAAATTTAAACATAAAATATAAAGGTATAATGGTATCAAAATACAACATAAAATAAAATCTTTGGGACTCAGTGATTAGCGAAGAGTTGTTAGATATGACACCAAAAGCATTATCCATAAAAATAAAAGAAAAACATACATTGAACTTTATCAAAATTAAAAATGGACCAGGCACTGTGGCTCATGTCTATAATCCCAGCACTTTGAGAGGCAGAAGTAGGAAGATCACTTGAGCCCAGGAGTTCGAGACTAGCCTGGGCAATGCAGTGAGAGCTCATTTCTGCAAAATATCAAAACTATTAACTGAGCATAATGGAGCATACCTGTAGTCCCAGCTACTCAGGAGGCTGAAATAGAAGGTTGAGACTGTGGAGACATGATTGTGCCACTGCACTTCAGCTTGAATAAGAGATTGAGACCCCAATCCAAAAATGAATAAATAAATAAATAAAGTGTTTATGTGAAAGACCTTGTGAAGAGGATGAAAAGACAAGTTACAGATGAGAAGAAAATATTTGTAAACTCTATATCTGATAAAGGACTCCTTTTTAGAATATGTAAAAAACTGTTAAATCTCAGTAGTGAAACAATAATCAAAACTAAACTTAATAAGTTTACAAAATGGACGAAATATATAAAGAGACATTTTATAAAAAGTTGATGTCAAGTAAGCACATGAGCCAGGCACAGTTGCTCATGCCTATAATCCCACCAATTTGGAAGCCTGAGGAGGGAAAGTTGCTTGAGACCAGGGAGGAATTTGAGACCAGACTAGAAAACATAGTGAGATCTCATCTCTGCCAAAACTTTTTTGTTGTTGTTGCAACTTTTTGTTTTAAATTTTTTTTATTTTAAAATTGTGGGGTACATTTCAGGGTTTGGTATACAAATATTCATTGTGCAGGTATCCTTGTTGATGAGGTGTGTCCCTCCTTCCCCAGGAAGTTTCCCACTACTGCCAATCCCACCTCCCCACCTCCCCACACCCTCATAGTTTCCCTCCACTTTCATTCCTTTTCTTATGGTATTACGATTGCTGTTCAAGGTCCACTTATGAGTGAGAATATGTGATACTCATTTCATTGTTTCTGTGAAAGATCAGTCTGTATCATAGACTCCAAGTCCATCCTGGTTGCTGCAAAGTTCATGATTTTGTTCTTCTTTATGGCTGTGTAATATTCCATTGTGTATATGTACCACGTTTTAAAAAATCCAGTCCTCTTTTGATTGGCAGCATGGTTGGCTCCATGTAACAGACACTTCTTAAAGGAAGATATAAAAGCTGCCAACAAACATATGAGAAAATGCAGTCTCACTAATCATCAGAAAAATGCAAATCAAAACTACATGAAGTACAAACACACAGCCTAAAAATAACCTGTCTATTGATGTACTCTTCCCATACACAAACAGTAAGTCTAAAGACTAGAGAAAAAATATCAGTAAAATAACAGAAACAAAGCAAGTATAAAGATGTTATCAAAAACAGAAAGAAAGAGGAAAGAAAACTTAAACAAAAATGAGCAAAACAAACAGACAAAAAATAAAAATAAAATAAATAAAAACAAGGAACCAAACTCGCGTTTAGGTCATTCCTGTAAGTCCAACGTTCTTTCAGCTTTGATCTCTAGTCCCTCCCCTCTGATCTCAGAGCAGGCAGATAGGGTTGCTCACAGCTTGGGTCATATGTCCCAAGCCTACTTCGGAAGGAGGGTGGATCGGATATAGGCTCACCAAGCTTGCTGCCTGTCAAGTCTGCCGCTCAGATCTGACCAGTCTGTGTCCCATCCAGCATCAGGGAGGGGCCTCTGTCTCTCTCGGTTTGATGATATTACCTTAGGTCCCAAATTGGGGGTTGAGCAGAGCTGGGTGGAGCTGGGTGGGGCAATGAAGGTCTCTGCCTTGTCCTGGTACAGAGAAAACGGCCATGGTCTGTATCTCCTCACTGGGCACTGGGCACCTCTCTGGCTCTCCCCAATCCTCTCTCTACTGATCAGATCTGGGGTTCCAGCTGGTCCACTATAATAGGGGATGGTGTGGGCCAGGCATCAGGCAATGAGAATCAGCTGGATTCAGCAGGCTATTCTCTGAAGAGTCCTATGTGCAGCAGCTGATCTTGTGTGGCTGTGCTCCTATCTCAGGGTGGTAGGGGCTTGCAGTCACCCACGGGGGGGGGGCTGAGTGCATGAACCCAAGTCTCCCCACAGATGGACTTTCACTCTCCCACCAGTGCATGCCTATTCATGCAGATAGTCTTTATGGATACTTGTTTTTGTAGAGACTCTCACAGTCCAACCTATCCAGTTGCCATTGTAAACTCCACCTAAAAATTTAAAAATGGAGTCTGAATGGGAAGAGAACTTGAGCCCAGGAGGTTGAGGCTGTGGTGAGCCATGATAATGCCATTGTACTCCAGTCTGGTGACAATGTGAGGCTCCAAATCAAAAAAGAAGGAAAGAAAGAAAGAAAGAGAGAAAGAAAGAAAGAAAAGAAAAGAAAGAAAAAGAAGCACATGGAAATGTAGTCAACATCATTTGTCATCAAGGAAGTGCAAATTTAAATAAAATGGTATATCACTACATTTCAATCAGAATGGTTAAAATATAAAAATAGTAACAACATCAAATGCTATTGAGGATGTATAGAAACTAGATCTGTTGCACACTGCTGATGGGATTGGAAAATTGTGTAGCTACTATGGAAATTGTAAATAGTTTCTTTAAAAAAACTAACTATATACTTATCATATGACCTAAGTTGCACAATTGTTTATTTGTCCCAGAGAAATGAAATCCTATGCTCACATATAAATATGAAAGTGAATGTTCATATCATCTTATTTACAATAGCCAAAAAATGAAAAAAAAAAATTATTAGAAACAACACAGTTGTCCCTTAATGGATACTTTTAAAAAGTAATTTTAAAATATATATATCATTTAAAAATTATTTAAATTATAATTTAATTTAAAAATTATTTAATATATAATTTAAAAATTATTTAAAAATAATTAAAGTGTGGTTGATATATACTATTAATAAAAAACAAAATATTGATATACGCTACAACTTGGAGGGGCATCAAAGGGCATTATGTTGAATGAAAAAGCTAATTGTAAAAAGCCATATAACTTCTGTTGCCACTTACATGACATTCTTGAAAGGGCAATGTTATAAAGATAGAGATTACTGATATCCAGGGGTTAGGAATGTTGGGGGCAGGGGAGCAAATGTTATAAAGAGGTGGCATGAGGAAGATTTTTGTGGAGATGGAATAGTTTTAATTCTCAATTACAGTGGTGAATTCATGAATATACACGTGTTAAAATGGCATGTAAATTCCTAAAGGAAGCAAGAGAGAAAGGTCATATTACCTACTGGGGAAAACCAATCAGAATAACAGCGGACCTATTGGCAGAAACACTACAAACAATAAGGGACTGAAGTCCTATATTCAAAGACCTCAAAGAGAAACATTTTCAGCAAAGCCCAGTTTCATCAGTGATGAAGAAACAAAATCCTTCCCAGATATCCAAACCGTAAGAGATTATGCATCTTCCAGACCAACTTTATAGGAGACACTTAAAAAGGTATTAAGCAAAGAAGAAAGAAAAAAAGAATGAATACACACTTCCCAAGAGAACAGTACAGCACAGAATCAACAGAGAATACAGCACAAGAAACTTGAAAATACACATACATCAACCCCAAAGCCAAAAGTAAACAAGCAAAGAAAAAACTTTATAACAACCTGATGACAGGGATAAACACATTTCAAAAATCAGCCTGAATGTAAATGGACTAAATGCACCACTGAAAACACACAGATTGGCAAACTGTATAAGAAACCATGAGCCAATTATTTGCTGCATCCAGGAAACTCACGTAAACACAAGGTATGGTACTTCCAGCAAGATGGTGACAGGGCAGCTTAGTCTGTGAGACCCTCTGCAAAAGAGAACACATATAAAGACTCTAGCTCTTTCCCGGGGGGCTGCAGCTCCCATTGTTGGCAGCCTGCTCTTCACATGGAGCTCAGCCATGGCCGCTGCTAAACCACCTCAGCAGTCTCAGCCACCGCAGTCACAGATACCGTAGCCATGGTCATCAATTAGCCCCACCCATGCCTGAGGCAACCCACAGCTCCAGACTGTGAAGCCCCCCCAAGCATGATCTACTGAAATTTCCGCCATTGCTGCCACTGCCATGCCATACCCCTTATCCAGAGCCAGGCACGTGGAGCTCCTTCCATGCATTGTGGAATAGCAGCTGCCACCGCCACTACCATTGCCTGCTCCCTCCCATCCTGGGCATCCTCTGACTTCCGCCCCACCAGGCTTGCATTGACTTGCAGTCTCCAGCTGCTGTGGGAAAAGATCAACTGCTGGGGATTCAAGGGAGTAAACCTACAACCCTCCTGCATGGACAGATTCTAAGGCAGTGGGAAGTGGGTTTCAGATTATCCATACACCTGTCAGTGGATCCTGGGATCTGCAGAGATTTTGAATCACAGCTCCCCCCTAATTAAATCACAAAATTGCAAAAATGACTGCCCCCCAATCTACATTCCAACTCCAGAATTGAAAAAAGCAAGAGGATATAAATAAGGAAGAATAGGAGGTTGAATAAACAGAAGTAAAAGCAACCCCTCCACCCCTCAATAGCAGAATTAATGAAGCCAAGGAAGGGGAGGAAAGAAAAAAGTGGGGAGTAAAAATCTGCACAATCAAGAAAAACCAAAAGAAGAATATAGGTCTCACACAGACTCCTGGAAGATCAAACACTGAGAAAACAGACTTTGGAACACAAACAATGAAGAGACCCTAGAATGACTGGACACAGACAACAAACACAGACATTAAGACATTAATAGAGAAAATAAAAAGAATTGAGGAGAGACAAGAGGAAAACAGGAAGGAGCTGATAACAGCAGTAAAGAATACTGTGATGGAAATAAATAAGAAACTAATAAGCATGGAAAGCAGAATTAGCCAAAAAGAAGAAAGAATCTCAGAGTGTGAAGACCAAAATACAGAACTAACCCAAACTGTCAAAAACACAGAAAAGAAGCTTAAAAAGACAGAACAAAACCTTCAAGAGATGAACAATTACTTCAAGAGACTGAGCCTAAGAGTAATTGGCCGTCCAGAGGCAGAAAGAGAGACAGAGACCACACTGGAACAAATATTTTATGAAATCATTCAAGAAAACTTCCCTCATCTCATCAGTGATGCAAAAATTCAAACACAAGAGATTCAGAGAACCCCTGCAAAACAACAAATGAGAAGACCAACTCCCAAACACATAATAATTTGCCTAAATAAAGTAGGTATAAAAGAAAAAATCTGAAAGACATCAAGAGATAAAGGTCAGACTACCTACCAGGAAAGACCAATTGGAATAGCAGCAGATTTATCTACAGAAACCCTTCAGGCTAGGAGAGCTTGGAGCCAAATCTTCAAAGTTCTCAAAGATAAACAATTCCAACCAAGAATAACCTACCCATCCAAGCTAAGCTTCATCAGTGAGGGAGAATTAAAATCTTTCCCAGACATCCAATCCCTAAGAACCTATGCAGTCTCCAGACCACCTCTACAGAAAATACTTAAGAAAGTGTTAAACACAGAAGAAAAGGAGAACAGAATGACAACGTTCT
>CAUYQG010190599.1:0-17810 GCA_963574415.1 Tarsius wallacei | reverse complement strand
GCTCT
This sequence comes from Tarsius wallacei, assembly GCA_963574415.1. NCBI lineage: Eukaryota > Metazoa > Chordata > Mammalia > Primates > Tarsiidae > Tarsius > Tarsius wallacei. The sequence goes on along the minus strand of CAUYQG010190599.1, from coordinate 17,805 downwards.
CTGACTCCCAGTATTCACTCATTCTCTTAAGTAATTTCCTTCCCTTGATTGTAATAACTTACTTCTATGTTCTTTGTTTTTTTTTTTTTTTTTTTTTTTTTTTTTTTAAGGCAGTTCAAGTGATGGGAGATATCACAAGGTTATGTTAGGGTACAAAAACATTTCCGGGGAAGTAATCTTCATGTTATGAATAGCTCTGTGACCATATATGGCCAATATGTGGTCAACAGTCAGGGAACTTGGAAGAGAATGTTCTGAGGCTTGCAAACAATCTAATAAGTGAGCTTTTAAGCAAATTCTTCCCCAGTTAAACTTTACAGCCCCAGCAAACACCTTGATTTTCCCCTTTTGAGAACCAAAGGACCAAGGGAGGGAGCTCCCAGATTCCTGATACACACAAACAATAAGAAAATACATTTTTTAATTGTTCTAACCTCTAAATACATTTTTAAATTGTTCTAATTAGTTTGGGGCTAATTTGTTATGCAGCAGTAGATAACTAATAGGCCAAATCAAGGAGGAAAGTCTTTGAGGTCGATCGCCCAAAGGACCAAATTTGTTGTATATTGCTTCTGAAATCTACAGAGACCATTGTGTATTCTGTTTCATTCTCAGTAGAAGGAAGTGCAAGATTTCCCCTTGTTATGTGAGAATATCTCAATATATCCAGACTACAGAACCCAGTAGAATTTCATTGGCATAAGTCCTTTTCAATTTTATAAAACTATTTATTATGTTCTAGCAATATACATTTTACCAAAACATCTACAGAATCTGTTACTTTCTACTCTGCTGGTCTTAACTATATGCTGTCATTAATATGGTAGATAAATATGATATTATACATGATTGACACACAGCTGAAATATGAAATACTTGCAAGCTAAACAGTGGCACCTAGCCAAGAAATTGTCATATTCTTGCAACAAGATGATGAAGTCCTGCTGACTCTGCCAGATGAATGCATGAATTCTGTTTCTTAATGTTTATTGGGGGAGGGGAAAGAAAATTATTAGTTTGACCAGCTGTTTCATTTGGGTGCTTGGACTCATATTGATTTTTTCCAATAAATATGTTAATCCTGAAACAGTGGCTACAATTGTTCTCTCAAGTGATTAAGATGACCATAAAGTGTTGTCATTTCCCAAGATTCATCTTTCCTTTTGGCTTAGAATAAAATACATATATATAATATGCATGCTGCTATATGTATGTATTGTTATAACTACTGTACTTCAGCTAGCCCTTTGAAAGAGAATGCATAGTCAATGCACACACATTTATAGGTTTGGCCCTATCGGAACAGAACAGGGAGTTTACATGCTCAGTAATTTCACTTTTGGAAATTTATCCTAGGAAAATAGTTACAAATATGGATACATTATTTATACATAAAGATCCTCAATGTATCCTTATTCATAAGAGTGATATAATGGAAACAATCTGTAACTCTAACAATTGAGACTTGGCTAAATTAATTATGGAATAAACCATGTGGTATAATACTATGCCCCCACTGAAAGTCATGTTTTTCAAGATGTCATTTCATTTTAATTCAAAAATGATATATGTAAAAATTATTATATACAACTCTGAAATATCACTTATAAATACATAAAGCACTTCTGTCGTATTTGATATGAAATATTACCTTTTTAGTAAAAAAATTAATATTATCAAAATAAAAATTAGATATATACACAGAAGGCAGCATCTGCTATAATGTCCTCATGGACTCTGAGCAGCCTAATGTGGCTAAAATTAAGGGTCTGAAGTAGTGGGAGATATGCACGAGCTGGTGGTGAGGCCATATGGTAATAACAAAGCCCACCACGATCATCATGAATTGCTATTCCTAACAGCACTGTTTTTTTCCATCTCTAGCTTTACTCCATTCTTCTTAAATTTTAGTCCCTGCTACTGCCGCACCTAAAAAGAATTTTGTAGCTAATTTAATTTATTTGCACATAAAATAAGAAGCATTTCTACATACTTGGCTTAAATAATATTCAAAGAGTGAATCTATTTGTGTCTCCTAAGACATGTTCTGAGAAGGGCTTTTGTATGTGTCTTCCTCCTTTACCATCAATAGAAAATAATTCAACAGGCCTGGGTTAATGTTCTAATTATGATCTTAGCTACATAAAATGTCCAATTTTCTAATATCTTACAATGGGAGTTTTTTTTTAACGTATGGACAGATTTATGAATATCTGTTAACTTTTTGAAAGGTTAAATGGAATTGTATATAGGAAGTGTTTTATGAGCTCACGTGTCATATATATTATGTAACATTATGAAATATATAAAAAATTAAGTTACAGATAATAAAATCCTTTTTTAAAATACAGTACACTGACTCCATTTAGGTCTCTAGGATGTCTGCTTGATGCATTTTTAATTTTCTTTTTTCATCCATCATCCAGTCATTAATCAATTAATCATTCAATGTTTTATTTATTCATTAAAATTATTTATATGGTTCCTACAGAAGATAATAGATATTAGTTCCATTTAAAGAACTACTATTTAAAGATGTATTACATAGATTTCTGGAAAAAGATCAGCAGGGAGAGAGAAGACCTGGATACCAGATTAGCTCAGCTGCTAAGTTGCTTTGTGATCTTATAGTTTCTCAACTGTTTACTGAAGCTGTTCCTTAGTTTAAAATGGGGGACAGTGTTAACTCAAATGATCTCTATGATGCCTCCCATCTCTGATATTCTCTAAGCCTGAGAGGCAGTAGTCATCTGATTTCAGAAGTTCATTTTCCCAAGATGCTGGATAGTGGCTGCCATCCTATGTCCCTGTCTACGACCAGGGTCTGGATCTGCTATGGCAAGATGCTGGGAGGAGGTAGTGCTAAACTCCGTTAAGATTCAGAGCTTATTTCTGGTGGAAAACATGTTGATGAAAGGTCAAAGAACAGGAGGAGAGTGAAAGAGAAGTGAGAAATGGAAAAGCAGACATATGAGAGTCTTGCTTCCTTAACCTTGAAAGGGAACATAAGGTCCTCGTTAAAACAATCCCTCTTCTTTAATCACCCACACCCTGTTGAATCCAGCACTTGGTGCATGCCAGCACCCACCATGTAGCCAGCCTTCTGTGCTTCCCCACGCAGAATCTCTAACTTCCCACTCACAGCTGTTCCCCATCGTGCCTCTCATCTTTCAACACAAGCCTGTTTGCCCAAGGCAGGGTGCCTTAGATCAATGATTCTCTGAACACAGCATCCAACGGAATCATCTGTGAAGCTTGTTAAACATCCTGATTCGTGGGCCCAGTCCCCAGATATTCTGATGTGGTGAATTTGGGGTGGTGTCCTGGAGACTGAATGTTTGACACACACACGATGACTCTGATGTGGCTGGCCCTTGGGCTATACTTTGAGAAATGCAGCCTCAAATCAGCTGCCCAGGAGTTCTTTGCCTGCACAAGAAAACCCTCAGCATTTCACAATGTGTTTGTAAAATCACTACTTGTGAGTCCTTTCCCTCGGTGGAAAGATGCTATTTCTATTTTTAAAATCTCCCATTTTTTGGTGCAACTCGTTCTATCCTCAAGTTTTACAAGCTGCTATATAAATGCAGTATTGTATGCATGTCTATATATAGTTGTACATATATAGAAATAATAGAACCCTCCCTGAACATTATATTTATAGGTTAGAAATGTAACATGTATCTAACTATTTATACAAAAGTGTCTGCCTGTGCTCACATGTGCTATACACGAGAAATTTAAATTTAATAATGTAGTTTTTAAAAAATGTATTACATAGATATATAAAGTCTCATCTGTTTGCAGTGTGCACAGGTATATATTTACATTAATTTGATAGTTACTGTTTTTTTTTTAACTAAAAAAATTTTTTTTAGTCAGGGTCTTACTCTGTCACTCAGGCTGGAGTGCAGTAGCATGATCATGGCTCACCCAGATTTGACCTCCTGGGTTCAGGTGATTCTTCAATCTCAGTCTTCCAAGTAACTGGGAATACAGGTGTGTGTCACCACCCTTGGTAATTTTTTATTTTGTGTAGAGATAAGGTCTCACTCTGTTTCCTAGGTCTTGAACTCCTGGACTCAAGCAATCCTCCTACCTCAACCTCCCAAAATGCTGGGATTATAAGGATAAGCCACTACAGCTGGCAGTTATTATTTATATATGTAATATCTGTCACTTTGTAATTGATTGATGATGTTAATTTAATCATTCATTGTGCTTATTATGAGTACAGGAAAGAAGAAAGGAAATAAAGAGCATGAATGGAGTGTGCCAGGCACTTCAAGAGATTGCAGCTCATTGATCAAGTAAACTATTGTACTTACCCTAGAAAGTTTCCTTCAGCAGTAGAAAGTAAGTGTAATAATGCAAGCATTGCTCCTATAGAAGGATGCACACATTGAAGGTGAAGCTGAAGTTAATGTTACCTGAGGCCTTGTTGATAACTGTACTAAAGTGCTGTCTTTTTGTCTCATACTTAAGGATGCACATGCATGCATGCCAGGCACTATTCCAGGTGCTAGGATCCAGTGACGAACAGGACCAAATCTGTACCCCTGTGAAATTCTGCCCCAGTGGAGAAAAATAATATGAGTAGGAGATAGTGTAGCACAGCAAAAAAAACTTCCCATTTGTTGCAGCTTAAGGAGAGAAGGTAGACCAGGGTCTGAGGGACAGAAAACAGGATAATGCTTTAGAGGGTATACAAGTTGCTCAGTTTGCTAGAGAACTAGGCAGAAGACAGATGAAGATGGGTCTTATAAGATAAAGTTTTGTTTTGTTTTAAATAATGAGTAATAATAAGTCATTGAAAGAGTAAAGCAGTCATGTGATTTGAGTAGTGACCCACCATATGATGGTGGCTTGGACAAAAGTAGTAGTAGCTATGGAGATGGAAAAAAGCGGCTTCAAAATATATTTTAAGGAACATCTGACAGAACTGAAACAGGGAAGAAAGGATGTTTGATGAGAAATATCAAGATTTGATGCAGTCTTGCATTTGTGGTGATGTGGCCAAACATCTGTCAAACGTCTTAGCTATTCAGGATATTTTAACCATATGTGGTAATCAGGAGGTTCATTCGCAAAAATTTCAGTTCTCCTCTCCTGGGTCAGGGTAGGACTTCACCTTCTTGTCTTTTGTAACTTGAGGCATGATCAAGTGATTTGCTTTGGCAAATACATTGCAAGCAGAAGGTAATATAGGTTAACTTCTAGGTGGAAGTTTTAAAATCTCTTTCACAATTTACCATGCCCCTTTTTATTTGGCCTTGGAAAATGACAGGTTGAGATTGGAGCCTCTATCAGCCTAAATTCCAGAATGTCTCAGATGCACTGAGCACTTTCCACCTACTGCTTCCTCACTAGTTTTAAGCCACTGAGGTTTTGTTGTTGTTGTTACTTCAGCATAACTGGGACTATTTGAATGACATGCCATGTTCAGGGAATGTTTATCTATAAGTCTTGACTTTTCCATCTACAAATCACAGCCCTCTTTCTCAGATTCACTTGCAGTAGATGTCTGCAAAATGTGTCACCTAGACATTGGCAATCAAGTGCATCTGCATGATGTTTAGATCTGGAAGAGATCCATGTGTAAGAGGAGTGTCCGTCAGTGATAAGAGATAGCACTGACCTTAGTTCCAGCAGCAGTGCTCATGGCTAATGGTGGTGCCCAGTGATGGTTATGGTAGAGTACTTCAAATGTTTATAGTAGTCCAAATGTTAATATGTTGACGATTTCTGTATATGCAGCCCTCATTCCTGTTTCTCTAGCCCTCAAAAAGATTATGTTCACTACATTGTATCCTATATACATTTCTACTGAAGTAGCTATACAGGGTTCTGTTTGCAACCATGAACCCTCAGTGATAGAGCCTCCCATTAAAAACATTGATGGAAATACCGAGTGGAGAATTATGAATACAAGTTTAGACTTCTGGGCATGAGAAATAAATTTAGCATTCAGATTACAAACACAATTTTTAAAGAAAGTGTAGCTAAGAGATAAACAGAAGTTTTAAAACCCAAACTTGTATATTCCAATGAGTCTGTCAGAGGTAAAAGAATTGAACAAAGATTCCAAGACAAAATTCTCAGTAAGTCAGAAAAACAAAAAAACAAACACTTAGGACAGTGGGTGACAAGGATGCCAAAAGAGGAAAATTGTGTTTATAGAAGCAATGAGAGGTAAAGTGTGTTTAATGCTAAATAAGATGAAGATAAATGTTCATTAGGTTTGGCAAAACAGAGGTCTGGTGTAGGTGATATTGCTGTGTCATGACAGCAGTAGTCTTACTGGTTGAGAAGAGAATTGGAGGACTTCAAGTGGAGACATTTCATGAACAAATTCCTTAGAAGAATGATCTATTATGTATGTTTGACATTGTCTTTTGCTGTTCAACAAACATCTACAATATCTTAGCATCAGGAAACAATAAACATCAGTTTCGAGTTACTTTTTACTGATGCATTTGTGGGTCAGCTGGGGCAATTTAATTTCAGAATACAGGCTAACAATTTGACTAGGGTGACTCTGCACCACATGTCTCCTATTGGGGAAGACATTGGAATGGAAGTGGCCACCTAAGGCATGCTCTTCTGTTGGGGGTAGCTGTGAGTTCCTGGTTTCAAAACATGTGGTATTGCTGGGGCTTAGGCTCAGAATGGGCTTGCCACTTCTGCCCACCTTCTGTTTACCAGCATCAAATCATGTAACAAAGCCTAACCTCTGGGAAACTTGCCTGGAAGATGGGCAAATAACTTCTAAATAATAATTATCTGCCACAGGTGTCAGCAAGTGAAGAATAAATTTTTCTGGTTTTCGTGTCATATAACTAAGTAAACTGTATTTATGTATAGCTACCTCATTTATCTTTATATAACATGATTGCTGTATTTATTTGAATAAGTAAATATATCTATTGTTATAAACTACCAAAAGGAATCTGAGTGCCAGTGTAATCTCAAAATACTCTATCAAAGATTGTCAAAACAAACATATCTGGAAGAATTGGAGTAAAATATATTTCTTTTAATTCTTCATGAAATCTGATGTCAGGGAAACATTTTCAAAAATCAGTTCCACAAGGGTGATAATAGGTGTTACTTGGTAAAATGTTACAATGGTGGAATGAAATTGATGGAAACATGGGGGTTAAACAAAAATAAACTTTAAAAAAATGCACTATTTCTAAAATTCCTTACTATAAAAATGCATATCATGATTTTCCAGAACATTGAGAGCTAGAACTCCTTGGAACAGAGTTCAAAAAATTGAAATACAAATAATTTTTTCTCAAAGTTGTATGCTTTAAATATATAGATTCTTAGCAATAAAGACTGTTAGTAGCAAATGATTTACTGCCTGTAAATTTTACCATGAACCTTTCTTGATGTATAGAAACATGTTAGAAAAATACTCTATTAAATTGTATATTTTCTCTTGGAGATAGATTTTCTTGAATCTATCTCCAAGAGAAACTCCCTTGCCAGATTCTGTATCAGTAACAAGCCTGAAATGAAAAATGAGTTCTCCCATCAAATATAATCTAAGTCTCTTAAGAAGGATTAGACAAGAATAAATATAATATAAAAGAGTGCTCATCATCTCCACAGAGAAGTTAGGTAAAGCCTGCTGGGGAGTTTTGAGTCAAGAGAGACTCCTCACAGCTGAGGGTCACCTTTAGTGTAGATGACAGGATTTCTGCCCACCCTCTGCTCCTTGGCCAACCCCATCTAACTTGTAAAGTGGGAGTCTGCTTTGAAGTGGCTTGGCTGTCTGCCCCGGTGAAAATTCTCATTTCTCCACCAGCCAGTACAATAAACAAATATATTTTATGTGCTGCTTTTGTGTTTATAGTATCTGTATGAAACATGGCCTTGAACCTCTTGAAAATGCAATTATAAAAATTTTATAGAGGATAATGTTTCCCAGAATGCTGCACCCCATCTTCTTCACTCTAACAACTTTTATATAGTGTCTGTGGGTTTAGCAGTAACTGACGTCTTCTTGCAGAAATAGATGTAACCCTTGACTATTAATTATTTTAAATGAAGAATAGACTGACTTTCTAAAAAAATGACTATGCCAGTGGCAGTTTTGTGAAGAAGAGATTGAAGGAAAAGAGCTGCACAGGGAAGGATGACCAGCCACCCAGCCAAGCTTCCACTAGGGACATTTTTCTAGCATCATGATTTCTTATCCAGTATGATGGAATGCCTCCCCATTTAATATGATCTTTTTTTTCCTGTTCTCTAATAAAATTTTCTCTAGAGAAGTCTTGAAAAAATTCTTTCTCAAAGTAACTTTTAAATGCTTTATAATTTCTGATATTATTGCAAATTATATCCAATTTGTCTCTGCTGATTTTAGCTACGTAGAAGTATGCTATTTGTTTTTCCCATTATTTTATTTATTTTAAAAAATGTGTACTCTATATATATATAGTACAAAGTCTAGAGTTTTAAGCACCTTTAAGGTAAAGTTCAGTGGCATGAGGTACCTCGATATTGTTGTTCAGTCATCACCACCATCTGTCAGAACTTTCTCTTCTTGAAAAACTCTCATTATGGAGTTTTTCATGAAATAATAACTCCTCATTTTCCCTTTCTGCCAGCATCTGGCAACCACCATTCTGCTTTTTTGTCTCTATGGGGTTGAGTACTGTAAGTATTTCATATGAATGGAATCATATAGTATTTGTCTTTTCTGTAACTGGCTTATGTCACTTAGCATAATTTCTTCAAGTTTTGTAATGCTCAGGCATGTGTCAGAACTTCCTTCATTTTTAAGGCTGATTAATAGTCTGTTGTATGTAAATATTTTGTTTATCCATCCATCCGTTGATGAGCATTGAGACTGCTTCTACCTTTTGGCTTTTGTGAATAATGATGCTATATACAAGGATATATAAATATCTGTTTGTGTCCCTGCTTCTGATTCTTTTGAGTATATGCCCAAAAGTAGAGTTGCTAAACTATATGACAATCATTTTTCTGATTTTTTGAGAGGTTATCATGCTGTTTTCCACAGTGATTGTGTTGTTTTACATTCCCACCAGCCCCACACAATAGTTCCAAATTCTCTACATTTTTGCCAACATTATTTTCCCTTCCTTCCTTCCTTCCTTCCTTCCTTCCTTCCTTCCTTCCTTCCCTCCCTCCTTCCTTCCTTCCATCTTCCCTCCCTCCCTCCCTTCCTCCCTCTCTCTCTCTCACTTTCTTTCAATTATGGCTATCCTAATTGGTGTGAAGAAGCATCACATTGTGGTTTTGATGGATTTCTCTAATGATTAATGTTGTGCACATCTTTTCATGTGCTTACTGGCCATTTGTATATCTTCTCTGGAGAAATATCTATTCAATTTCTTTGCCTATTTTTGAATCAGTTTTTTTTAAGTTGCAATTTTAGAGTATCTCTGTTCTGAATATTAATCTCTTTTCGGATGTGTGATTTGAAAATTTTTACCCATTCTGTGGGTTGCCTTTTTACTCTTTTGATAGTAGTTTTTAATGTACAAAATTGTTAATTTTAATGAAGGCTACTTTTTTTTGTTCCCTGTGCTTTTGGTGTCATATCCAAGAAATCATTGCCAAATTTAATGTCATGAATTTTCCCCTATGTTTTCTTCCAAGAGTATAATAATTTTAGCTCTTATGTTTAAATCTCTGATCAACTTGAGTTAATTTTTGTATCTGGTATTAGGTAAAGTTCTAACTTTACTCTTTTGCATGTGGATATATATGTATATTTTCCAGCATCATTTATTAAAGACTGTCATTTCTCCATTGAATGGTCTTGGAATCCTTGTTGAAAATTATTTTATCACATAGAATAGAATATTTTTTTCTGTCATCTCTATTCTATTCTATTGACCAGTTTGTTTGTATTTGTACTTGTGCCTCATTGTTTTGATTACTGTAGATTTGCAGTAAGATTTGAAATCAGACAGTGTGAGTCCTTATTTTTTTCTTCCTTTTCAAGATTGTGTTGGTCATTCAGGATTTTGTGAGGGTCTATTTAAATTTTAAAGTGTTTTTTTCTATTTCTGCAAAAACATAGTTGAGATTTTGATAGGGATTGCTTTGAATTGTAGGTCATTTTGGATAGTACTGACATCTTAACAACATTGAATCTTCCAATCCATGAACATGAAATGTTATTCCATTTATTTTTGTCTATATCACTTTCTTTCAGTTGTGTTTTGTATTTTTCATTGTATAAGTCATTCATCTCCTTGGTTAATTGCTAAGTATTTTATTCTTTTGATAATATTGTAAATGAAATTGTTTTCTTAATTTCATCTAAGAGTTGTTCACTGTTAGTATATAGAAATGCAACTGATTTTTATGTTTACTTTGTATCTCACTATCTTGCTGAATTTGGTTATTCGTTTTAACAAGTTTCTTTTGTGGAATCCCATGGTTTTCTACATATAAGATTACAGCATCTGCAAACAGAGATAATATTATTCTTTCTTTCAAATTTGGATGACTTTTATTTCCTTTTATTGGTTCATTGTTTTGACTAGAGCTTCCAATACTATGTTAAATAGGAGTGGGAAAAATGTGCATCTGTATCTTGTTCTTGATCGTGAAGGAGAACGTTTCAGTCTTTCACAATTGAGTATGACAATATAAGTGAGTTTTTTGTATATGACTTTTATTATGTGAAGCTAGTTTTTTCTATTCCTAGCTTGTTGTGTCTTTTTTTTAAATCATAAAAAGGTATGGAGTTTTGTAAAATACTTTTTCTGTATCAATTGAGATGATCATTTAAAAAAATTCATTCTGTTAAAGTGTTGTCTTACAATGATCAATTTTTGTATATCAAACCATCCTTGCATTACCATAACATAGTCCACTTGGTTGTGGTGTATGATAATTTTAACATGGTGCTGAATTTGGTGTACTAGTATTTGCCTGAAAAATTTTAAATCAGTGCTCAAAAGATTCATTGGTCTGTAGTTTTCTTTTCTTATAGTGTCTTTTTTTCTAGCTTTGATATCAGGGCAAGGCTTGTCTTAAAGAAAAGAGTAAGAATTGTTTTCTTCTCTTCAATTTGTTTTTGTAAGAGTTTAAGAAGGATTAACATTAATTTTACTTTAAATACTTGACAGAATTTACCAGTAAAGCCATCAGGTCTGGAGTTTTTCTTTGCTGGAAGATTTTGATTGTCAATTTAATCTTTTTACTAGCTATAGACCTATGCAGATTTTCTATTTCTTTGTTATTTAATCTTGGTAGGTTTCATATTTCTAGAAATTTTTCCATTTCAACTCGGTCACCCAATTTGTTGCTGTATTATTATTCAAAATAATCTCTTATAATCTTTTGTATTTCTGTAGAATTGGTAGTAATGACCCTGCTTTTATTTCTAATTTTAGTAAGCTGAGTCTTCTCTCTTTTTTTCATGTCATACTAACTATAGCTTTGTCAATTGTAAATCATTTCAAAGAACCAACTTTTGATTTTATTCATGTTTCTATTGTTTTCCTATTCTCTGTTGATTTATTGCCACTATAACTTTTATTATTTTCTTCCTTCTGCTGGCTTTGGGATTCACTTAGTCTGCTTACTCTAGTTTCATAAGTTGTAAAGTTTGATAGTCGATTTGAAATTTTTCTTTTTTAAAAATGTGACCATTTTTAGGTATAAGTTCTCCCTTCAGCACTTCTTTTTCTGTGTCCCCAAAATTTTGTTATGTTGTGCTTTTGTTTATCTCTAAATATTTTCCAATGGCAGTTTAAGCATGTGTTGCTTAATTTGTGAGTTTTTTTTAGTTTTCTTTCTTCTGTTATTGATTTCTAACTTTATCCTGTTGTGAATGAGAAGACACTTTGCATGATGTCTGTCTTTTAAAGTCTACTGAGCTTTAGTTTGTGACCTAATATATAATCTATCCTGAAGAATGTCCCATGTGCACCTGAAAATAATATGCATTCTTCTGTTGTTGGAAAGAATGTTTTGGATATGCTTGGTAGATCTAGTTAGTTTATTGTGTTCTTTAGGCCCTTCATTTTCGTACTTATCTTTTGTCTGGTCATTCTCTCTCTTATTGAGAGAAGGGCATTTAAGTTTTCAACTATTATTGTAGAGGGTCTATTTTTCCATTCAGTTTTGTGTATTTTTACTTCATATATTTTGATAGCTTGTTATTATTTGTGTGTTCATGTTCATGGTTGTTTTGTTTTCCTGCTGTATTGAATATTTTTTATTACTATTTAATGCCCTTTTTATCTCTTATAAATTTTTTTGATTTAAAGTTTATTTTGTCTGATGTTAGTTTGGTCATTCTGCTGTCTTTTGGTTACTATTTGCATGAAATATATATTTCCATCCTTTTGCTTCCAATCTATTTGTACCTTTGGATCTAAAGTCAGTCTCTTGTGGATAATATATAGTTAGATTTTTAAAAAATAATATTTTCCAATATCTGTCTTTTGATTGACAATTTTGATTCATTTACATTTAAAATAAGTTATTGATAAGGGGTATATACTTCTGTCATTTTGTTATTGTTTTTTACCCTTTATAGTTGTTTTTTATTTCCTGAATTACTATCTTCTTGTTGATTTTTTTGGGGTAAAATGATTTAATTCCCTTTATTTTATTCTGTTTGTAATCTATAGATATTTAAAAATTCCATATACTTAAGGAGCACAACATGATGTTTTAATATATTTCTACATAGTGAACTGATTACTATAGTACAAAAGCAAAATATCCATCTCTTCCTTTAATTATTTTTCATTTTTTTGTGTGATAAGAGTACCTAAAATGTAATGTTTAAAGCAAATTTCTAGTATACAACGCAATATTATTAACTATAGTTCTCATGTTGTACATTAGATCTCTAAACATATTCATTCTATTAACTGCAACTTCATATATTTTACCCTAAATCTTTCTATTTCCTCTGCCTTGGTAATCACCACTCTACACTTTGTTTCTGTGTATTTAATTTTTAAAATATTCCACATATAAATAACATCATGCAGTATTTGTCTTTCTGTGGCTGGCTTATTTCACTTGGCATAATGTCCTCTGGGTTCATTCACATTGTCACAAATGTCAGAATCTCTGTTATTTATGATATATATACATATGACACGTACATATATAGTTGCAATGGGATATATATATATATATATATATATATATGGCTGCAATTTTTATCTCTTCATTTATTTACAGACAATTTGGTTGTTTTCATGCCTTGGATATTGTGAATAATGCTACAATAAACATGGAAGTATAGATTTATTTGCAATGTGGTGATTTTATTTCTTTAGGGTACAGCTATTTTCTTTGTAGTTACCTTGGGGATTTCATTTAACATCCTAAAGATGTAACACTCCAATGTGAGTGTTAAGGTATAACACTTAACTTTAATGACATACAAAAATTCTGCTTCTGTACAAGTTCATTTTGCTGTCTTTCAGTTGTTGATGCCAAAAAGTATATCCTTATGCATTTTGTGTTCAAAATCATAGATAAATAATTTTTCTCTATGTACCAGTCTCTTAATTTTTATAAAAAACAAAGGTGTAACAAAGCTACAATACTACTAGTTTTTATAATTGTTCATATATTTGCTTTTTACCATAGATCTTTATATTTTTACTTGGCTTAAAGATTATGTCTAGTATCCTTTCATTTCTCCCTGAGGGATTCCTTGAAGCATACTTTGCAGGGCAGATCCACTTGGTGACGAGCTCTCTCAGCATTAGCTTATTTTTGCAATAAAAAAATGTTTAGTTTTTAACCATATGATTTTTAAAAATAGATTTTGATTTTCAGGGCAGTTTTAGGTTTATAGCAAAATTGATCAGAAAGCATAGAGAGTTCCCATATATTCCTTGCCCCCACATATGCACAACCCACACCACAATATTGACATCCCACACCACAGTAGTGCATTTGTTTAAATCAATGAACCTGTACTGACACATCATTATCCCCAAAAGTTCATAGCTGACATCAGGGTTCATGCTTAGTGTTGTACCTTCTATGGGTTTTGACAAATGTATAATAACTTGTATCTACCACTTATTATCATACAGAATAGTTTTATTTTCTTATAAATCCTCTTTGCTTTGTCTAGTCATCTCTATCTCCCCTAATCCCATAGAAACCATTGATCTTTTTACTGTCTCCATAGTTTTGCCTTTTCTAGAATGTCATATGGTTGAAATCATACAGTATGTAGGCTTTTCAGATTAGCCTCTTTCACTTAATAATAAATATCCAGGTTTCCTTCATGTCTTTTCATGGCTTGATAGGTTATTTCTTTTTAGTGCTTAATAATAGTTCCTGTCTGGCTGTACCACAGTTGATTAATATATTCACCTACTAAAGGACATCTTGGTTGTTTTCAACTCTTGGCAATTATGAATCAAGTTGCTATAAACATCTGTGTGCAGGTTTTTTTGTGGACATACATTTTCAGTTCTTTTGGGTAAATACCAAGGAACATGATTCTGTATCATATAGTAAGAATATAATTAGTTCTGTAATACATTGTACACCTGTCTTCCAAAGTGATTGTATCATTTTGCATTCCCACTAGCAATGAGAGTTCCTGTTACTCCCCATCTTCAACAGCATTTGGTATTGTTCTTGTTTTGGATTTGTCTATTCTAATAGGTATAGCATGATATCTCATTGTGGTTTTATTTTGCAAGTTCCTAATGACATGATGTTGAACATTTTTTCTTTTCTTTGAGTTGGAGTCTCACTCTGTCACCCAGACTGGAGTGCAGTGTCCACTCCCGGCCACCGCAGCCTCGACCTACTGGGCTCCGGCGATCCTTCCGCCTCAGCCTTCCAAGTAGCTGGAACTACAGCACGCGCTACCACGCCCAGCTGTCTTTTTCTTTTTAATTGACACATAATAATTGTACATATTTATGGGATACAGCGTGATATTTCAAGACATATACGCAATGTGTAATGATCAAATTAGGGTAATTAGCATATCCATTACCTCAAACATTTACCATTTCTTTGTGTTGGGAACAATGAAAATCTCTTCTAGCTTTTTGAAAACATAAAGTAAATTATTGTTAACTATTTTCACCCTATAGTGCTATAGAGCCACAGAATAGAATGTTTTTCTCCTCTCTAACTGTAATTTTGTATCCATTAACCAACCTTGCCTCTAATAATCACAATTCTACACTCTACTTTGATGAGGCCCAAATTTTTTAACTCCCACATATGAGCAAGAATATGTGGTATTTATCTTTCTGTGCTTGACTTCTTTTACCTAACATGGTGTCCTCCAGGTTTATCCACATTGCCACAGATCACAGGATTTCATTCTTTTTAATGGCTAAATAATACTCCATTGTGTATATATACCATCTTTCTTTATCCATTCATCTGTTAATGGACATTTCTGTTGATTCCATATCTTGACTATTGTGACTAGTCCTGCTATAAACAGTGAGTGGGTGCTATTATTTTTTCCTTTCCTTTTAATAAATATCTAGCAATGAAACTACTGAATCATATGGTAGTTCTATTTTTAGTTTTTTTTAGAAACTTCCATAATGTTTTTTCATAATGGCTGTAGTAATTTACATACCCACCAACAATATATAAGAGCAGACATTTTTTCATATGCTTAATTGCCATCTATATATCTTCTTTTTTTTTTTTTCTTGAGTTGGTCTTACTCCATCAGCCAGGTTAGAGCACAGTGGTATGCTCAAGGCTACTGCAGCATCGACTTGTTGGACTCTGGTGAGCCTTTGTCTCAGCTTTGCAAGTAGCTGGAATTACAGGTGCCCGCTATCATGCCTGGCTAATTTTTTGATTTTATTATAGAGACGAGGTCTCACTGTGTTTCCCAGAATGGTCTCGAACCAGCAGGCTCTGGCAATCCTCTCACCATGGCCTCCCAAAGTGCTGGGATTACAGGCTTGAGCCACTGCATTGGGCCTATATATCTTCTTTGTGAGGTGTGTGTTCAGGTTTTTTGCTTATGTTTTGATTGGATCTTTTTGATGATTAAGTTTGAAGAGTTCTTTTTATATTTTAGATAACTGTAAGATGTGTCTTTTGCAAATATTTTCTCCCAGACTGTGGCTTGTCTTCTCATTCTCTTGACATTGTCTTTTACAGAGAGGAGTGTTTTTTTGTTGTACTGAAGTCTAGCTTATCAATTATTTCTTTCACGGATCATACTTTTGCTGTTATATCTAAAAATTATCTCCACACTCAAGGTTATATAGATTTTCTCATATGTTATCTTTTGGGAATTTTATAGTTTAGCATTTTAATGTAGTTTTAATTTTAATTTAATTCATTTTGAAATAATTTTTATAATGGGTGTAATACCTCTGTCTCGATTCAGTTTTTTTGCATGAAGATGACTACTTGTTCCTGCACTATATTTTTTTCAGACTATTTTTCGTTATTGTATTACCTTTGCTCTTTTGTCTAAGATCAGTTGACGACATAAAAATGGGTTTATTTCTGGGCTCTTTTTTCTTCCACTGAACTATCTGTCTATTATTTAGCCAATAAACACCATACTGTCTTGATTATTATAAATCTTAAAGTTGGATAGTATCAGATTTTTTTGTCTTCAATATTGAGTTGTCTATTCTTTCTTTTATTTGCCTTTTCATATAAACTTTAGAATCAGTTTGTTGATGTTCACAAAATAGCTTGCTGAGATTTCGATTGAGATTGCTTTGAATCTATAGACCAATTTGGAAAGAACTTACAACTTTGCATATATTGACTTTACCTATCCACGAACATGGAATATTTCTCCATTTATTTAGTTTTTCTTTTTTCCCATTTTGTTTATCTGGAAATGTCTTAATTTTTCTCTCATTGTTGAAGGACAGAATGCTTTTGGCCCAGGCTGACTCCTGTATTCTGTGCATGCTGCTACAGGAACGTAGGCGCAGCTGTCTGCCCTGGGACTGAGGGATCAGAGATGAGTAGCCCCTACTGTGCTAAGAGCTGAAATTGATCACAATTAAATGCAATTTGCGGTCCCAGTTTTCAGAGTTTCAAAATAGTTACATCAGGCAGATTCTGTCAGTGCAACCCTTGTCTAAGTGAGGAGACACATTTATGATTCTTTTACTCCACCATCTTCCATCTTGTCACCACTGTTTATTTCTGTAAATCAATTACTTGTATTCATATTTGTATACTTGTATTCTGCTGATCTGTCCTATTTATTGTTAGGTTTTTGTTTTGATTATGTTGACTGGTTGATGCAGAAGGCTTATGCTTTCTACAGGTATGAGAATTGACCTCCTTCCTTCCAATCTTTCTAACGCTTACTTATTGCCTTCCTACTATTATGTTGGCTCTAATCACCAATTTAATGTTCCACAGTTGCTGTATTTATGGGCAGGAGATTCTTGCCTTATTCCCAGTATTTAAGAAAATGCACCATGGTCTTTCCATTAGGAGAGACTGTAACTTTTAAAAAATTAAATAAAGTTCCTTTTACTTTTTGGTTTTATGAGCTTTTTTAATTATTATAAATTGTTGTTGAATTTTATAAAATTATTTTTATGCCTCTAGTGATAACCATATGATTTTCTTCCTTTAGTCTATTAAAATGATGAATTACTATGGTAGATTTTCTGATATAAAATTATGCTGCAATGCTGACTTAAACCCTTTTAAAAAGTCATGTGCCATCTATGAGAAAGCCACAGTCAGCAAGTATAAACAGACAGAAATTGGAACCATTTCCCCTGAAACTGGAAGAAGACAAGGATGCCTATTCTCACCCCTCCTGTTCAACATAGTTTTGGAAGTCCT
>CAUYQG010190592.1:0-17486 GCA_963574415.1 Tarsius wallacei | reverse complement strand
GTGCAATAATTTAGTGTTTTTTTAAATTCTTAGCACTGCATTTTCTATTGTTTTCACTCACATAGGCACCCTCATCATTATCTTTTTTTTTTTTTTTTTTTGAGTTGAAATCTCACTCTGTCACCCAGACTGGAGTGCAGTGGCACGCTCCCGGCCACCGCAGCCTCGACCTGCTGGGCTCCAGCGATCCTTCCACCTCAGCCTTCCATGTAGCTGGAACTACAGGCACATGCTACCACACCCAGATAATTTTTTTATTTATTGTAGAGATGAGGTCTTGCCAAGTTGCCCAGGCGGGTCTCAAACGCACAGCCTCAGGCAATCCACTCACCTCAGCCTCCCAAAGTACTAGGATTACAGGCTGAGCCACCAAACCCGGCTACCTTATCATTTTTAAATGTATTTGTGATTTAATTTGCTTAGTTGTGTTATGCAGTCTTAAGATAATTTATGACTACTTGAAAGAATAGATAGATCAATCAATGGGATGTCACTTGTTCTTATACATTGGATTTTAAACTTATACTTAAGTCTAATATCTTAAACTACATATATTTCTAATAGTAAATCTTGATAACTATTGATTTCTACCTGCTGCACTCAATTCATTTTTGTTTTAGTTGCATCATTATGTCTCTGAGCTTCCTATTTTTTTCTTTCGCTTTTCAAATCAGTAAGTACATTGACCACAAGTACACTTACAGCAAGCATAGTATGTATATTTGCACTTGTTTTTTAAAAATCTAGGCATGAGTTATGCTACAAATAAAGGGTTTTATAACCATTTCTAGCCCAGACTCAATCAGGCAATCTAGTATACATAAAGTTTTTCCAAAATCTTGATTCTTATATGCCACATAACAGCATATTAACAGAAATATTTTTCAATAAATATTGCATATGCATGAAATCATTCTTGAATGTCTTATTCTATTTAAAAAATCAAATCAAAGAAAGTAAATGAGAAAGAGAAACATAGTGTCAGACAATGTTTACATGAAACTATAATGTGAGAGTAGATTGCCAATTAAATATTCATCATATCCTCAAGAAAAAAAAACGGAGGCTTGAGTTTACAATATCTTGACCATGCTATATTCTGCTCTTTAGTCAATCACTTCCCTGACATTCAGCATATTGAAATTTTAAATTGTACATTCTGCAGCACTTTACTAATAAAGTCACATAAAATGTTGAAGAAATTTTACAATGATAGTATTATAATAGTTCCCTTCAATCTGGGACCCTTAGAGACTTTGGGTAAGAATGCATTTTTTTGGACCATGATTTGACCACCAAATAATTCACAAAAGGCTATGCAGAGAGAGGCACATGGCCCTGGTTCCAACACTCTTCTGTCTACCTATACGCCACCATCAGTGGAGACAATATGGTTTGCTTACAAAGCCCTACATGGTCCTATAACACTGCCACTGCTATAGTTGATAAGAAGTCCCTCTGATCACTGATTTAAAAATTCTACTGCCCTTTTTTACCACTATGTAGAAAACTCAGGACCTTGCCACACAATCACCATTAAGAATAATTTCAACATGCTAAACATTCCTTTTTATACCTAGACTTCACAAGACACCCAAGACTCAACTGACTTACCTTATTGCCAACTTTCTCTTCTCCACACAGCCCTGTGAGTGCCTTATCTTATCCAATTCCATACTTATCCTCACTATAGAGACTCTTCCATTATGTTCCCTTAATGCACAGTCAGTTATTAACAACATCTTTTACTTCTAATTTTTTTCTGACTGTTCCATTATCAGACTTTCCTGATTAAAACATAATTGGACCTTGAAGACATTCTTAACATGATTTGTTTTCTTCTGCTTTTCATAACAGAGACTAGAGATGAAATAGTTGTTTTCATCTGACCTCCAGAGTATCATTCTCTATTTTTCTCCTAGATTTTATTCTTTTCTTTATTTACATGTACACCCTCAGTAATTTCGTCTAGTAAAAGGGATTTAAATATCAAAGCTGAAGACTCCTATTTACTATCTCCAGCCCCTTGATCCCCAGACTCTTGTTTTTAACTGTTTCCTCAATAATTATCTCTACATAGACTCCAATTAATTTGTTTGAAACAAAAATATTGATTTGTCTGAGACCCAAATTAGTTTTTCTCTAGTATTACCCATTTAACTTTATTCCACATTTCTACTTGGTCTGAGTTATTCTCAATAATGTTTTTTTCTATCTTACTTCATTTCTCATCAATCAGCAAATCCTGTTGATGCTAATATTTAAATATACACAGTATCTGTTATTTAGTGTGGTGTTGTAAAATAATAATTTTATCTTCTCCCTATAGTGTTGCAACTTTGAAAAACAATGTATGATGCACCAACTTTTTAAATTGGGATTTCCTTGTATACATAGTTGATAGTAAGAATGCAGTAATTTTATATGGAATGTTGTTAATTGCACAAAACACACTGAATTTAAAGTAGTAATGAGTTAGAGTAACAGTAAATTAAGGATATACTCACTTGTAGAAATAATAGGTTGCTTATCAGTTTAAGAATTCTATAATTTTGCTTATTACTTTTAATGGTATTAAGCTAATCCTGAATTGTACCCCACATATTTAAAATAAAAATAAATAAATAAAATACACTTAAAAGAAAAAATATATATTAAGTAGAGCAAAAATTAGGATTAGAAAGACCTAGACCCTCTTTTGTCCATTGAGACATGAATTTAACAACAAAATCACAAAATACCTCTTTGAAAAATCCAGAAAACAGTTAAAAGTTCTCTGAACTCCAAGAAAGCTTGAAACTAACCACCTGAAAGCCCAGCAGAAAATTATAAACAGTCTCTACTCTTTCTTGTCAGAATCCCTCTCCTGCATTGTAAGGCAGTTCGGAACGAAGTACTTGATGTCCATTTTTTGCCCTGGGAAGAAAAGTGAGTAGAAAGTACAACTGACTGAATTTTAGGAAGGCCAGTTGATGAACTAGTGACTGTCTTGCATGTATCCAAGAACTGATAGAAATGGCATGTCAGGTTTAGGGTCTCTGAAAACAAAGATATCAAATTTGCATTAGAGTCTATGGTATCGCAAGCAGATACTCAGTGAAGATCCAGGAACATGGTTTAATACAGCATCAGAGAGGATGGAATATTGCAGACAGATACCAGAAGAACCTTAAAAGAAATCGGTAAACCTCTTCCATGCCCACAAAGGACACATACCCCCAAAAGGCTTAGGAGGTCTCCAGGGTATATAGTCAGGCTATGAGAATAAGTCCTCCTATATGAAATCATATTGCAAGGTCGGAGAGAGTTGGGTGATTCTTCGATAAAATTTAAAAAAGATAAAAATAGCAACACACACACACACACACACACACATCCTCAACAGGCAATCATGTCACATATAAATAAATCATTTAAAACTTCAGAAAACAAGCCTAAATAAATGGAAACACAAGTTGCCAAAGAAGTCAAAACTACTGTCACGAAATAAATAAAGAACAAAGATAGGCAATTAAATAAAATCAGAAAATTATGCATAAACAGAATATCAATAAAGAAATAGAAAATACAAAAAAGAACAAATCAGAATTCTCAAACTGAAAAAAAACCATAATTAAATTGAAAATCTTGTATTCATGGTCTAGAAAACAAAAACAGACAGAAGCAGACAGCATACATTGAACATCACTTTTGAAATTATTGACATAGAGAAGCAAAAATTATGAAGAAAAATGAGTAGCAACTGAAGGACTTAAGGAGCACCATTAAGCAGAAAAACACATACACTGTGGAGTTGCAGATGTGAAAAAAAGTGAGAAAGAAAATATGATTGAATAAATAATGGTTGAAAATTTCCTAACTTTGAAGAGAAAGTGAATATGAATTCTAGAAGGAAAAACACTCCAATTAAGATCAAGAAATCAACAAGAAGACATATCATAAAGAGATTGTGAAAAGTCACAGATGAAAGAAAGAATCTTGAAAGCAGAAAGAGAAAGTTACTTGTTAAATATGAGGGGGCTTCATAAGATTATCAGAAAATGTCTTAGAAGAAACTTTGCAGTCTAGAAGGGAATGGAATGTTGTATTTAATGTACTGAAAGAGAAATAAATGCCAGTAGAGAATATTGCATCTAGGAAAACTCTCCTTTAAAAATAAAATAGAAATTAAAAGCTGAGGGAATTAATAATCACTAGACCTGTGCTACAAGAAATACTAAAAGCAGTCCTACAAGATTTGAAAGAACAATAAACCAAACACAAAACTATATGGGAATATAAAAATCTCTGGCAAGGGTAAGTGTGAAGACAAAGAAAGAATCTCATAGTGTTGTAGTATGAGTAATTAAATCACTTGTAAGTCTGGCATAAATTTTTTAAGGCATGAAAAGTAGCTATAAACCTACATAATAGATATTCAACATAAAAAGATGCAATCTGTGACATCAATAATGTAAAGTGGAAGGTGCCCAACATGCACAATTAGAATGTTTATATGTGATTAAAGTTAAGTTGTTATAAAGTTAAATAAGTTGTAGCAATGTTAAGGTGTTTTATGTAATTGCAATGGTAACCACAAGAAAATATCTATAAAATACACACGATGGAAAATGAGAAGAGAATCAAAACATGTCACTTAAAAAAAAAAAAAGCAATGAAACACAAAAGTTGACACAAAAATCAGTTGCACTCTAATACACTAACAATGACCAATCTGAAAAGAAAATTAATAAAGCAGCCCCAGATACTGTAGCTTTTAATAGAATAAAATACTTGGAAACAAACCTAAGAAAGGAAATGACAGTCTTGTTCACTAAATAGGACAAAACTAAAAGAAATCTAAGAACATAGAAATATTATTTGCTAAAATACATCAAACAAGGTATAAATAAATGGAAAGATATTCCATGCTGTAAATTGGTAGATTTAATATTGTTAACATTTTATACTACCCAAATAAATCAACAAATTTAATGCAACTTTATCAACATGACAATGACATTTCTCTTTTTAGCATAAATAGAAAAAAATTATAAAATTCATATGGGATCTCAAAGGACCCCCAAGTTCCAAAGCAATCTTAAAGGGGGAAAAAAAAAAACACCTCACACTCTGTAATCTCAATATATACTGCAAAGCAACAGTAATTAAGATGGTGTGTAACTGACATAAGATAAATATATTGACTAATAGAATGGAATAGAGAGCTCAGAAATAATCTCACATATACAAGGAGACCCCTCTCAGAAAACAGAATTTATTTATTAAAAAATTGTGTATTCATTCTTACATGTTTAAACTTCAGTCATTTTCAAAGTACTCTCCTTTTCAAAACACTTTTGCCCTCCTCAATTTTGATGTCTTTTACTGCTTCTGCCATTTTTTGTTTCACCTCTTTCACATTGACAAGGCATTTTCTTTTGGAAGATTTTTGTGTGCAAGGAAACAAATGAAAAAGTTGCTTGGGGCAAGACTGGGTAAGTAGGGAGGGTGGAGATGGGCGACATGCCATTTTTGGTCAGAAACTGATGAACACTCAGCAGTTTGGGCACATGCGCTCATAAATCATCCTTTATGAAATGGGCAAACATGATCTTCAAAAGCAAAAAATTCACTGAAGCAGAATGCAGTCTCTCACAACAATGCTTGTGTACAGACTGATGCTGATAGGTTCCTAGAAAACTTAGCTAGCTGGGGGAAGTCTGAACTCCAAGGGGTCCGCCCTTCAACAGATAATTCCTTTTTTTTTTTACGACCCTTCCCTTATATATGGTCAAATGATATTTGAAAAGGGTAGCAAAGCTACACAATGGGGAAAGGACAATATTTCCCAAATAGTTTTGGGAAAATTACATACAAACAAAAGCGTAAATTTGTAACCTTATCTTGTACCATGAACAAAAATTAACTCAAAATAGATTTAAAAGATTAAAAACCTAAATGCAAGATCAAAAATTGTTAAAATCCTAGGAGAAAATATATGGGAAACATTGAGGCCATTTTATTTGGCAATAATTTATTGGATATGATACCAAAAGCACAATCAGTAAATATAAAAATAGACATGTGGAATTACAGCAAACTAAAAAACTTCTGCACATCAAAAAAAAAAAAAAAAAAAGAGTTAAAAGGCGACCTATGAGGTAAGAGTTAACAATTGCAGATTATACATCTGACAAGGGATTAATATCTAGACTATATAAGGAACTTCTATAACACAACAGCAACAACAAAATGAACAACCTGAATGAAAATTTGGAGTGGAAATTAAGTAGACATTACTGTAAGAAGATATACAAATAGTCAATAAACACATGAAAAAATGATCAACACCAGCAATCATTAGGGAAATGTAAGTCAAAACTTACTAGATGTAACCTCACGTTTATCAGGATGAGACTAACAAAATAATAGAAAGTAAATGTTGGCAAGGATGTGACAAAACCTTTATGTACTGCTGGTGGGAACACAAAATGGTGCGGCCATTATGGAAAACAGTATGAAGATTTCTTTAACATTTGTAAATAGAATTACCATATGATCCAACAATCCCATGTCTGGCTATAAGTCCAAAAGAATTATAAACAGGATATCATGAAAATACTTGCAAATCCAAGTTTATCATAGCATTATTCATAATAGCTAAGATGTAGAGGCAACTTAGATGTCCACTGATAGATTAGTGAATAGAGAAAAATGTATATATATATATATATATATATATATATATATAATATTATGCTATCTTTAAAAGAAGACAATTTTGTCAAATCGTACAACACAGATAAACCTAGAGTACATTATGCTAAACAAGATTCTTCTGTCACAATAAAAAAGTACTATATGTTTCCACTAATCTGAAGTTTCTAAGTAGTCAAAATTATATAAACAGAAAGTAGAAAAGTTATCAAGGCTTCTGGGGGAGGAGGAGTTAGTATCTAATAAGTAAAAGTTCCAGTGTTGAAAGATGAAAAATTTCTAGAGATTTGTTGCACAACAATGTGAATATATTTATTGAAAAATGGGTAAAATAGAAAATTCAATGTTATATGTTTTACCACAAAGATAATTAAAAATAAAAATATAGGTCAGGTGTGGTGCCCAAGCCTATAATCCCAGCACTTTGGAAGATCAAAGAGAGAGGATTGCCTGAGCCCAGGGGTTTGAGACCAACCTGGGCAACTTGGTGAGACCTCGTCTCTACAATATTTTTTTAAAAAATTAGCTGGGAATAGTAGTGCTCACCTGTAGTTCCAGCTACTTGGAAGGCTGAGGTGGAAGGATTGGCTGAGTCCAGCAGGTTGACACTGGGGTATCCGTGAGTGTGCCATTGCACTCCAGCCTGGGCAACAGTGAGACTCTGACTAAAAAAAAATTTAAAAACATATATGCATATAATGCATTATTCTTTATTATAAGTATATAATATCTCAATTACTTTTAAGTTTATCTAGTTTGCTTGATATTATGGCTTTATGTATCCAGAAAATCTGAGACATTCCTTAGTGTGCTAGAATTTGAAACAACAAATGTATTTACTGGATCCCTAATTTGACAATCAGAAGCAATACTTCTGCACTGCAAGTTAGTGAGAGGGAGAGGTAAGATAAAATAAGTCAGAAATTTTTCTTATTTTATTCAAAAGAAATATTTATTACCTGTGTCGTTCTTGTTATTGCTGTGTTCTATGGATGAAATTAATCATAAAAGAGGCTCATTTGCCTTGCTGAGACTTCAGTATAAAGAGGAATATAAACAACTGTGCTGTCAATTACAATGCAGTATTTGAAAGTGTTATTATATGGGGAAAGTGAAGGCATAAATACACTTGGAAGGTTGCTTAGCATGTTTAATGATATCTGAATAATGTAGAAAAATTAATCACGTGAGGGAATAGGTAATAGAGAGAATTTCTACACAGGCAGAGAATATACCATATTCTGGAGACTAGAGAGTACTTTCAATTTAGCAAATAGTGATAACCAAACTCCTGGCCATATAATTTAAAATATATGTGTATATACATATCAATGAATTAAAGGATCAATCCTTAATAAGATATTTTTAAACCTTTACTTTAAAACCAAACAGAGAGCATAAACTTGAAGTTGGATAAGTAGAAGGTATTAAACTAAATGTGTTTATTCTGTTCATAACAACTTTTGCTACAGTAATCTAAGCTGTAAATATCTTCCTACCATTTTCATAGAAAACCAAATTCAAAGACATAACCAGTGTTATAAATCTATAAAAGTAATGATAATTTATATAATTTTCTACTTCTTAAAGTATGTTTTAATCTCCTGATATAAATAAGTGTAAAAATTATAATCTATATCGTAACTGGGCAGTGCCTGTGAATTGAGGCCCCTGGACAGCCATGTGATCATATTTTTGCTCTTAGGGTTTTCTTATTTTATGTCAGCTAAGCTATCCTTTTAAAAAGTGTATAGAGGTTTCAATTCAACAATTTTATTTTGTTCTTTTTTTAAATAAAAAGAGTTATATAATGTAATTTTTCAGAAAATGAAAGTCATGAATATGAATTAAGAAAACACCCACTATCACAGTATCGACTTTACATAAATTGTCATTGACTAATTT
The DNA here is from genome assembly GCA_963574415.1 of Tarsius wallacei. Lineage (NCBI taxonomy): Eukaryota > Metazoa > Chordata > Mammalia > Primates > Tarsiidae > Tarsius > Tarsius wallacei. The sequence goes on along the minus strand of CAUYQG010190592.1, from coordinate 8,882 downwards.
CTGATTTTTACATGTTTAGGAAGGCTTCGTTAATATTAAAGCTATTTACCAAATTTTACTTGATGGATGGAACTGGAAGACCTAATGTTAACTAAAATAAGCCAGGTACAGAAAGGTAAATGTCACATGTTCTTACTTTCATGTGAGATCCAAAAGTCTTGATCTCATAGAATTTGTGAATAGAATAGGACTATAAGAGACTAGAAGGGGAAGTGGAAAGGGGAATGAAGAGGAGTCGGTTGGGTTCAAAAATACAGGAATTAGCTTTAGTGCTGGCTTGCATAATAGAGGGACTATAGTTAATAGTCTATTGTATATTTCAAAATAGCTAGAAACAGTTAGGATTTTTCCAACACAAAAAAATAATCAATGTTTCAGGTGAAAGATATCCTGGATATCCAGATTTGATTATTGCTCAGGTATACCTGTATCACATATCACATGTACTCCATAAATATGTACAATTCTTAGTTATCCATGCAGATTAATAAAAATATATTAAAATGTAAGATCCCTTACTTAATGATATTAGTCCTTAAAATATTAATTGTTAGAGAAAATACAGTGATAGAATACTACTCTAAATTTAGTAACTTTAAAAATAACTGTTATTTTATCATAATATAGTTTAGAAACATTTGAAAAATAGCAGTGACATGCATGAAGTTGTATCTTTCTGTGTAAGGGGTAAAGTGCAATTGCCTTACTGAAATGGGTCTTTTTGCACAGGCTTTGGCAAACATCATCACCTTTAGTACCTTGTATAATACATACTCCAAAACAAGGCCGCAACTTTTTAATTAAAATTCTACAAACAAATATCTTAATTCTTAGAATTAAAAATAAGAATGAATTACTTGAGGGATATTAATAAATGTAGTATAAAAATTATGTCTGCTATAAATTCTGTTTAATAAATGCATTCATAATAACATAATTTTGCAAAATGTAAGATGATGGTAAGATAAGTTTATTGATGTATGTATTAAATGGTCAGTTATGGCAAATTAAGTAATGTTTAAAATCTATATGCTATTTTTTATAAACTCAGACCTTGGAAATCATTATTTTGTGCATTGTGATACAATTTGTCAAGTAATTCTTAAACTGTAAATTTATAGCATGTAAGCCAATATGTGAGTGATGTTAGAGTGTCATTTGTTATGGATCATAACAAGATAAAATCCATCAGCTACTTTCTTTTTTTTTTTTTTCAGTTGGAATCTCACTCTGTCACCCAGACTGGAGTGCATGGCCGCTCCCGGCGATCCTTCTGCCTCCGCCTTCCAAGTAGCTGGAACTACAGGCGCGCGCTATCATGCCCGGCTAATTTTTTTATTTATTGTAGAGATGAGGTCTTGCCAAGTTGCCCAGGCGGGTCTCGAGCCCACGGGCTCAGGCAATTCACTCACCTCGGCCTCCCAAGGCATGGGATTACAGGCTAAGCCACGGAGCCTGGTCCCATCAGCTACTTTCTAAAAAGCATTTTATAAATTCCCAGAATTTGTTTTCCATTTGTTGATGCAATACTTATTTTTCAGTTAGAATATACTTATTTCTCATTAAACAGAAGAGAACTTATTGCTGCTTGCTCACGTTATGCTTTACTATATCAAGTTGTTGCATTTACCTAACAGTACCATTTCCCTATACTAAAAACTAAATTCATTTAACCTTATCTTCAGAGGAAAAAAGTACTTTTCTAATCCAATCAAAATGACTTATTATTGCTTCTGTGTATGTGTGTTAAATCTGCAATATATTCTTTATATGTAGATTTATGCCTTCAATTGTAAATTGCTACTATGAAGTACCTATGTTTACAGATGTATAAATGTTGACTGCCTAACACTGTTTTGGATGTATATTTTAAAAGTTCAGATTTTTGTCTGTCGATGAATAAATTTTTATTCAATAAAAGAGGAATACAGCTAGAAAGTCTCATAAAATGTGTTTTCTTTATAGGGGACATGGTGACATTTATCTTAATAAGTGTTGTATGTTAGTGCCAGTGATAAGCAGTAACTTACCAGAAACAAGTGTATTTGGTTATATGTCAGTAAAGTATTTTATTTTATGGACTTTTTTTGCTCTTAACATTTAATGTTAGCTATAATCCCAGATATATAACTTTAAAGAAAACATTGAACTCTTTTGGAATATTCTATTGATTGCACAGCAGTTTACATTTTAGAGTGATAGGCACTACCCATTTTTATTGTGTTTAGTTATGGAACAATATTATTATTTAAATGTGCAAATATAAAGAGAAAACTATTTTATCTGTTTCTTCTTTCCTACTGTTTAAAATGAATGTGAGTTAATCACAGTAATGTTTTTCAATCTAATAACTATAGTATATATGATAAAGATGCATAGATGACATGTTTAGAGTTAACAATTTAAATCACCTATGCCTTCATATTTACTGCACCAGTTTAAACAAAGATATATAATCATAAATGGTTGACATTTTAATGTTTATTCAAAAGCCACATCTTTCAAAATGATCATGATATCATATCAGAGTACATTATTAAATAAGACTAGCAAGCTGATTTTCTAATACCTGAGAAAATATATTTTATTTTAATATCATTTAATTTGTTCTTTAATATGTTACCCAGTAAAAAATTGACATCAATTGCATTTGTTTCACTATTGCATGCTTACGAGTATATTATCACTACAGACATGTTCAAAATCTAAATGCATATTGCTTGTAATATATGCTAATTTGAAGTTTTTGTATTATATGATTTCAATTATATGACTCTCAGGGAAGACAAAACTACAGATATGGTACAAGAATAGGTAGATGCCAGGAATATAGGGATAGGGATGCAGACTTGAATAGAAAAGCACTGGGAATTATTTAGGGCAAACCATTCTCCTGAACAGTGAAATGGTGGATATATGACACAACGCATTTTCCAAAACCTATAGAACTTTACAGTGCAACAATTGAACCTAAAGGCATACAAATAAGAAAAAAAGAAAATAAACTTTTACGAGGTCAGGAATTCTGGTACAAAATGCAGAATGAGACAGAACAATCTAACTATCTGAAGACATATGAAGCAACATCACTGGAAAGGGACCAGGGAAAAGTTGCGGATCTAAGTAGCTCTGGGAAAGAGTAGAAGTTGTAATACTAAATGTAAAAAATGATGTACATAAATACTGTACTCTGACTAATAAGGTAGTATACCACTCAGGTATGGATTAACAATTTTGACACTGCTATGCAAGCACATTAGAATTGAAAAATTATTTAAATGTGTGCCAAAGAGTCACAGGAGACAAGTTTCTGCCAGATTGGGAGTTTATGGATAAGTAGAGATGGAGGTTAGGATAATCCATGTTATAATGGTTCAGATTTGGAGACATCACTATGATCTCATGTCTAGCTTAATATACATGAAAATAGTTAAGCACGGACATATTTATAGGTATGTGTGAGATTACCTAGAAGTAATGACACTCCAGTAGCAATGAATATACATAATACTCATATCTTGGATTTCAATATCATCATCTGTCAAAAGAAACCAGGGTTTATTGGTCTGATTCTAAAAATCAGAATCTGTGTGGCAGGAAACATACAAGATGGTCTTAAAACATCTTGTAGTGTCAAAATATCAGAAAGTGATCAAAAACCAGAAAAAAGGCACCACAATAATGAAGTGTGCCAAGGAGTCACAGGAGCCAGCTGAAAGAGTTCTCAGTGACTAAAGTTGGAATAATTATAACAACTAATAAAGTAATATTTTATTACAACTCAACTACAAGATATAGATCCACAAGTCCATACTGATATACATAAATTATTGAATAAAAAAATAGACAAGTTTCCCATGAAGCAGAATCCAACATATTCCATGAAGAAATGCCACTTGAGTTGAGGGAGCATCATTCCACGTTTTTAAGTGTGGATTGTTCATAGTGACTTCTTTCCCAAGAGTCCAGTAAAGAAGAGCAGGAAAAAAAAGTAATTACAGTGAAGAAACTGCACCAACACTACCTCAACTAGGTGGTAAAGATCTACATCAAAAGTGATAGAGGGGTGTGATGTCATCAAAATGCAGCAGAAACAAAATGGTTGCACTACCATTCCCCCCAGCCCCACAGAAAACAAAAACAAATGCACAGCACCAAGGTTATCACCAGAAACATTTCAGGACTCAAATATAAGAATGAGATTGCTTCAGGGAACTCAGAGATGTGAAAAAAAACTCTGTGCATATGGTAAAGCAATTATACTTTTAAATCTTCAATGCCTTTTCCACGAGATTCCAGGCACCCAGATTGCAAAAACTCATGGTTAATACACTGAAAATAATGAGATGGAGGTGGACAACCAGCTTCCCATTGTCTTCAGTTCCCTGGCAGGAGACTTGTTCCTGCTTCAACCTATGGGAAGTATCACAAGCACTCGAAGAGATGAAAATTCCTGAGGTCAGCCAGAGACAAAGGAGGAGGTGGGACTAACATTCCTGGACCAAGAAACTTTGCTCTGTCTCTTGTTAAAAGGAGATGCCCAGTCAGTGGCTATTCAGCAGTGCCATACAGTAGGAGGTATGTCCATGCTTATGCTGGTATTGAACCCCTAGTGAGCCTTCCCACAGAATATCTCCTTTGGGGACTTTTCCATCTGGGACTGGCAGTGCTCCAAGTTTGCTAGAGCCTAGAGCCAAGGCAAACCTGGGCTTAAAGTCCCATCTGGTGCCAAAATGAAAGCAGCGACCCAGAAAAATAGTTATTTGATTGATATACTATCAGAAAAAAAAATTCTAAATAAGCATACCCAATTTTAAAAAGTCACACAGAGAAGACTATAAAAAATAAATAATACTTTAATGCAGATACATAAATGTACATAAACAGGAAAAAATAGTAAACAGGGAACTATGATCTTTCCAAATAACCGAAGTAAAATGCCAATGATCGATCTGTTTATTAAAATTTTAAAATAAGCCGGGCTCGGTGGCTCAGCCTGTAATCCTACACTTTGGGAGGCCGAGGTGAGTAGATTGCCTGAGCCTATGGGTTCAGACCCTCCGGGGCAACTTGGTGAGACCTCATCTCTACAATAAATCAAAAATTAGGCGGGTGTGGTAGCGCTCGCCTGTAGTTCTAGCTACTTGGGAGGCTGAGGTGGAAGGATCGCCAGAGCCCAGCAGGTCGAGGCTGTGGTGGCCGGGAGCAGCCACTGCACTCCAGTCTGGGCAACAGAGCGAGACTCCAACTAAAAAAAATTTTTTTTTTAAATAACAATTAAAAAAACCTAAGTGATCTCCAAAACAGCACAAGCAACTCAGAATTTTTTTTTTTGAGTTAGAGATTACAGGCTGAGCCACTGAGCCCGGCTAAAACAGACTTTAAATTTTATACTCAACTACTATACTTCTAACTACATAATCAATAATAACATTTTGCAGCCTGGACCTAGTCCTTGGACCACATTTAGAGTAGCACTGGTATAAAGAGATGAAAATTTAACACAGCATCTAAACATGTATAACTTATTTTCAGAAAATAGATTTTCACTGCCTCATTGAGCACCAACAATATTTTGTTAGGCAATAAATCAAACATTGACAGTTTCTGCTCAGTAGTTCTATAATACAACAAAAAAGATAGGTAAGCAAAAAAACAATATCATTCTATACTTTCAGAGGTAAGACAAGACAAAGGAGAAGAAGGTGTCCAAGTAAGTAGGTGTCTGTCATTATTCATTTCTATGCCTGTCATATTAAAGTCTTTCAGCCATTACCTATTTACAAGTTAAATGTAAACAAATGAACTACCAGGCATTTTGCTTGGGAGTAATAACTTGAACATATGTTTTTGAGTATTTTCCTCTTATTCCTGATAGGAGAAAACCAAAGGAATTTGTAGATACTTTAATATTACATACACATTTGATTCTGTCTCTTTAAAATCCATGTAATCAATACAATGAATATATAAGTAGAAAATACTTTGGAAATTACTGTTATGTCACAATGATAGTTACTTCACTAATATATCACATAAATCCCATCATTTTTGGTGGGCCTATCATTTTGGTAATGTAATTTGTGAAATTTTGTTGGATTAAAATATTGTAAATACGATTATATCTCTTTCCAGTAAAAACAATATGCTTGTTGAATTTAAGTATTAAAATTCTAATTTCATCTAAGATAAAGTTTTGATTTTAAAATAATATCCGAAAACATACTACAAGAAAACTTTTCACTTTTTCTTTTGAGTTGGAGTCTCACTCTGTCATTCAGCCTGGTGTGCAGTGGCACAACTCACGGCCACTGCAGCCTCAGTCTACTGAGCTCAGGTAGTCCTTCCACTTCAACCTTCCAAATAGCTGGAACTACAGGCATGTGCCACCATGCTCAGCTAATTTTTTTTTTTATTGTGTAGATGAGGTCTCCCCAAGTTGCCTAGGCTGGTCTTGTGGGCTCAGGCAATCCTCTTGCCTCAGCTGGGATGACAGGCATAAGTCACCACGTCTGGCTTGAAAACTTTTCACTGTTTTAAGGTCTTTGAGGTTTTTTTGTTTGCATTAATGATGCAAGTCATTTTCATTCATTAACAAATTTTCCCTACAGATAGACTGCCTCCTTTGATAATTTATCATTTTATTGTATAAATGAAATACAAAATTACTTAGATCTTTATTAATAGTGCTGATTAAACCTATACTGCTATCCATTCCTTTTATTTGGTTACATCGTAGCAGGATGTTTCTATGAAAAAAACAATTAATATGTACAATCAATAAGGACAGAGACCATATGAATGAATAGCTGTTGAATGATTGATTGAATGAATGGGTTTGAATAATGGTTCTATTGCTAACTAGGAATAACAGTATCTGTGTTAATAGAATGTATTGAAAATGACTTGTATACATACACCAATCTAGCATAGTCCCTTAAGTCTTCTTAACCATCATTCCTCTGAGAGTCATGTTCCTGCCTATGATTTCTTTTGTGCTTTTGAGCACAATTTTTCTGTCATAGGCCATTTTCTATATATGTGAACTGCTGATATCTGGACTAATGTGACTATTTACAAGACTCTTCAAAATTCTATTTGTATTTGGTAGTTAGTTAAGCCAAGGCAGACTCCATTCTTTTTAATCTCTCTCTCTCTCTCTCTCTCTCTCTCTCACACACAAACACATATAAGATTCCATATAAACATATATACACACATGAATACATATATCTCAGACATTACTAATTGATATAAAGTCTGTCTAAACAAGCAAATTAAACTGTATTTTCATAATTAATTTTGTTGTAGTTAATTCTCACTTGTAGGTACACTTTGAAAGATTCTTCAATGAGTCAAGGAAGTCTCCCAAGATTTTTCTCTGAGCAATAGGAAGAATTGAATTGGTACTTGTAAGGATTGGAAAGACTGTGTAAAAGAAGCAGGTTTGGAAAAGAAGGACACACATTTGGTTTAAGATGTATTTGTTTTGAGACACTCTAGAATTTCAGATTGAGATACCCAGCAGGCGATTGTATTTATTATTTGTACTTAGTCTTCGAAGTGTTCAAAAACAAAGATTTTTAAAAATGTACATCACAATGGAATTTTGAAGACATATACTCAATACATGAAGTAAATAATAAAGGTTTGTGTTACCCATTGGTATTACACAAGTCAAGCTGACATCTTGGTCAATGAAAGGTTTTACATCAGCTCAGCTTTCAGTTTTTAGTGAACTTCATGTCTGAGACACTCATATTCACACCTATTAGAAGTATCAATCAAAGGAATAAAGATGTCATTAGGCCCATCACGATTCAAATCGCAGTTTCTTTTGGTTTCACCAATTTTATCTTTCCATATAAGTGTTAAGTAATATTCACTAAACTTTCACCATATGTCCAAGTTCTGTGCTAAAGGATTTGTATGAATCCCCTCATCTAAGAAAGGAAAAAAAAAAACAACAACAAAAAAAAACGGGTGTGGTGGCTCACACCTGTGATCTCAGCACTTTAGGAGGGGGAGGCAAGAGGATTGCCTGAGCTCTGGGGATCCAGACCAGCCTAAACATCATGCCGAGACCTCCTCTCTACAATTAAAAAAAAAAAAATTAGCCAGGGATGGTGGCACACCCGTCTGTGGTTCCAGCTACTTGGAAGACTGAGGCAGAAGGATTGCCTGAACCCAGCAGGTTGAGCTTGCAGTGGCCGGCCGTGAGCATGCCATTGCACTCCAGCCTGGGTGACAGAGTGAGACTCTGACTCAAAAAAAAAAAAAAAAAGGAAAATAAATGAATGTTTAATGAAACTACCTAAATTTAAATTTTTAGATTGCAGTAGATTTTTAAATTGCAAACCTTTCTCTAAAATCTGAATGTACAATCTGTTTCTCATGAAATAAAATATGAATAAAAAATAACTGAGGAAATTCCTTGACATGCTTAAGAAAAGGAATTAAATTTCTCCTTTAAAGTTAATTTTAATTTTGTACTAAAAGAAATATAACAATAAATTTAAGGTTATTTGATGATTTTAGACATCATTTTACAGCTCAGAGTAGAAGCTGTTCCTTGCATAAGATAGAGTTAAAAGATGCAATAGTAGATAAATGAAAGAAAATAACTGGAGAAACAACAAAAAAAATGTGTAAAAAAATAGTGAGCCGGGCTCGGTGGCTCAGCCTGTAATCCCGCGCCTTGGGAGACTGAGGTGAGTGGATTGCCTGAGCCCGCGGGTTCAAGACCCGCCTGGGCAGGCGAAACCTCATCTCTACAATAAATCAAAAAATCAGCCGGGCGTGGTAGTGCGTGCCTGTAGTTCCAGCTACTTGGAAGGCTGAGGTGGAAGGATCACCGGAGCCCAGCAAGTTGAGGCTGCAGT